>JAQISU010000210.1:3320000-3490000 GCA_029339505.1 Unio delphinus | reverse complement strand
GTTTGTCTCCATTCTTATCATTAATTATTACTTGAAATATTCGTTTGTTGATGTATTCCATGTATTGTCAGATACAAGCTAATTTAATATCCTAACATATTTTGTCTCATCACGTGGTTTTGTTATATCAAAGAGATGCTCTTGGAAGCTCCGTCGTAGTCGTTCTAGTTGTGTTTTATGTAATTGATTATATCTTTCAAATAATCAATGATGTTAGTTAACGTAAATGTAATTGTGATGAATGAATCAGTTTTTGTCTCAAAACAAAATCCCAGTGTATGTTATTGTTATCAATAAATATGAATCGATCATTTAATTTTGCATTTTCTATATCAAATAAATCATTTCAATATGATGGAGTAATTTCTTGGTATGATTTTTCGTCTGTGATATAATCAGATTTTTTAGGTTCTTGTATTTGATAAGATGTTCGAGTTGGGTTTTCAGGCCATCCTAGTATTGTTCTTATAGAACTCTGATAGATGTCTACGACATACCCGGGTGAGCTTATTTCAATCGCGGATGATAGTTTTGGTTCATGAAGTGTAATAGAGATTTTTTATTCTTTTCCAGTAATGGATTTTATTCTGCGCTGTAATTCATTATTGATTTGTTCAATTTGGTACGACCCAGATGGCAGCGAAACAACTTTCCAGTCAGGAGTTCCGTCTTGTTTATTCTTACTCGCAAATACCAGGGAATTATTCGGTTGCTGACCACCGAATGATTTTGATCTAATGTTGGGCCAACTATGGTATACTCGTACTTTTGCCAGTGCTATCTCCTTCACGGGAACCGCAGTAGGGAAATTGACACTAAATTCAGGATTGGTTGATGTTATTGAGATCATGCTGGTTTTCACCGGAGTTGTGTTTTCCGCTATTCGTTGAAGTAGTTCCGTTGTCGCTATTGACATTGTTATTATACTCATGTTGTTTTTCTAATTTTGACATCGCGGAATCATAAACACGTACCATCGCGGAAAACTCATTATCGGATATTAATATGTCATCGAGGGAGGATGATATCGTCGAGGATAATTGGGAATACGCGGTTGACACAATATGGAATTTAACTATGTAGTCTTTTAGTTTACGCTGGCTGCATGATGATACTTTGCTTGTTATAATCGAAATAATTTCCGCGATTGTTGTTTTCGCTGATATACAAATTGGAACAGCTATCGGGGCAATCATTGTCACCGAGGAGAGTATAATACCAGCTCTGGTGATTACACCGGATACCGAGTACACGGTAACATCAACAGCGGTGATTCTTCGTCGATGTTTTTTTAAATTTTACTTGATACTCCTCAGTGAGTGTTTTGAGTTTAGTTTGAAAGTCTCTGACCTGATTATAGCGATATTGCTGTGACGTTGCCAATGATGACATTTTATTTATTACAATAGATTTAAAATTGCTGGCGTTAAATTCGCCAGCGAATTCAATTAAGTTGTTTACTTAAATCCGCTACGAATTCCACATACCATGTTATTGAAATCCTAGCCAAATTATTATCAGTGGATATTATTGTGAATCGTTCAGTTGTTCCTTTGTCGATGATCGTTGATATCATATTGTTGACCCCAGATGAACTCGTTGATGAAATATTAAATTGAGTCGGTGACTAGTGCTAATTGATAAATACCTTTGACGGCCGCGTGGATATTTAATATGTTAGTGGATGATGTCCACGCAATTGATCCGTTTTGGATCGCGTACACATTATTTACGATATTTTTTTGTTCGTGAGGGATTTTTATTTTTTCAAGTTTTTCTATCATTCTTGGTAAATCATCCCTGATGACATCACTGGTCGTTTTAATATCAGCGTTCATAGCTTCTATTCGGCGATTAATCGCGGTTATTTCATAGAGTTCCGTGATAATACCAGCGCGATCTGTTTTGATTTCATCGGGTTTAGCATTTTTACCCAAAAATTATCGAGGGCATCATCGGTTGTTTTTAAAGTTTTTACGTAAGATAGTAAATTGTTCAATATGAGCGCCATAATAGGATCGTAGTTTTATCAAAACATTGATAGTGGTTTTTATCTCCGTGAGCGGTGGTGTGGTCTCCGGTGGATTTCCAAAGAAATCCAACATAGATTTGTCAATATTGTCAACTATCCTTCTTTGTAATTCAGAAATCTGATCGAATTTAGTTATATCATATGGTCGTCGTATTCATCGCGTAGTTTTTTTTAATGGTTCTAAGTTGTTAATTCTATCCACAATAGTTGAAATGAGAACATCTGGTTTGAGATGACCCTGATCGGAATAAACAGCGATAGCATTTTCCATTACACCGCGTTGTTTAACTAAACTAACATCCAGGGAAATATTACTAGTTTTCAATTTACCCTGACGATCTTGAAATACAACTGTTTCATTGGGATCAACACTTGCGAGGTTTAACATCTCGGATATTTCATCTTCGATTATTTATTTTTTTACATCACTGGTTGCAGATATTTCTGCGGTGGGTTTTGTCAACCTTGATAGAGATCTTCCCCAAATATCAATCATTATACTCTAAGATTTCTCTAAAAAGAGATTATTCGTATATTCGTGTACGGTTTTATGTGGTGGTTTTCCCGATGATGAAATAGCGTCGAGTACATTCAATACTTCTATGCCGCATATTCTTTGTTGGTAGCGTGGAATACCAGATAGCGGGTTATATAAAGCATAAACTCTTTAGGCGGTGCTAACCCATATAAATCGAAATAAACAATTGCACGCGGATCAATCGCATATGCAACCCAGTGGATTCCAGGTCCGCTGCTGTTATCGAGATTAATGATACCGGTTTCAGCGCTGTTTGGTTGTTGTGGTAATTGATCTCTCATAAAGACACTTCTAAAGTTTTTTTATCGCTAGTTCTTTAGCAGCATCGAGTAAATCAAAATTTGACATGGGAAGTATCGTTAGTAAACTGTTCCTGGTATTCTCAGGCTCTTTCCGCTGTAACATGAATACAGTGTTCCTGGTAGTCTTAGACCCTTTCCTGATCGTTTCTTTTTTTATACCCGCTTCCAGTTTCATTCTTTAGTGCCATTCCTGCCGCTGAACCAACGGCTCCTAGCGCGGCAGCTTTTGCTACCGCTGGGGCCGTGGCTGCAATCAACGCTGGTAACGCAGCTAACAGCGGGAATATACCACCTGATTTTATCATGTTCTTAATTGCGGCGGCAGAGAGATTGACTTGAACGCCTTTTTTATCTTTGATGGCATAATTGAAGTGTTTTATCTGACGAGCTGTCAGTGATAGTTTATTCTGACCACAAGACATCTGATTGTGCTTCGTCGATATTGTGGTTCCACATTTTTTTAGCTGATTCCGATTGCAATTTTTTAATTTGACCAGGTGTTAACGTAACACTAACATGACTATATGACATTTTATTTAATACGAGATTGATCTAATTGTCTACATATTTTCCACTGGTGCATCAACTACTCTCATTCGTCCAACAACACCTTCGAGTAGCATTGATTTGTCGCTGAGAATAACAGCAACTGCTCTGTAATTCGGGATAGTGACAACACAACCTACAACCGGACGGGCTACAACAGCTCTCAAGTTTATGTTCAATGATGGATTGTCTGGTTAAGTCGAGATGTTCCAGTGAGAAGTAATAGATTGGATATAGTTTTCTGAAATCCAACTGTGATATTTGCAGACCGGTATCTACGTTATTATCGCGTCCTATAAATGTCAACAAACGATGATACGCGCGTGCTATTTGGTTGGTTCCGTAATCAAGTAGTATATTCTCGGATGGTTCCTGTTGGACGTTTATTCTCAATGATACTTCGTTAACACCTATTTGATCGAATATCATATGACTTCGTTCCTGAGAGTTTAATCGCGTTTTATCCTGTGACGCAATAAATATATGACGCGGAGCTGAAACACCTTGTTTTCATACCAGGTGCCATGTAAGTGTACCATCAATATTAGAATCCATGGTATCCGTTGTTTTTGTTAGCCATGATAGCAATGATTTTCCTCCATGATCCATAAATGTTAGTAATCTTTCTTCCATGGTGATTGATGGAGTCATTACTGGCATCCACAATGATAGTTTTGATATAATGACTTTACCAGCAGCAACATCAGCATCACGCCAGATTGCATCATTATCACTACCCTTTCTCACGAGTTCTACTGTATGCTTCGCTCCATAGATAACTTTGCTAACATTTCTGCAAAATTCGAAAATATGATGTAGTGGAATCGCGCATGAAAATTGTCTACGCTGCCCTTGCAACATTGATACGCGTGTTGCAAACCCCAAGTTGTAATTGGGATTAACGCTTTTTATAATATCAAAGGCACCAGCTGGTAATGCTTCGTGTTCACCATCAGCTGTTTGTGGATTAACTGCAGTAGCTAGTGGTGTCAACAATTTAGTATACGGAACGTGTTCGGCGTAATCAGTGAGATCCTTAGAGAACATCATAGATGGACCTGCCTATCTTGTATAATCATCAGAGTATCTTGCTAACCCCACTATTGTTGTGACAACATCAACCTCACGCTCTATAGACTCGATTTCTCTTCCATCAATCATGTATCTAGCACTCTCAAATAGCGCCATGATACCATTATTGACAAAACCAACTCGGATATTTTAATCATTTGCATATGGTGTATCACCAACATTTGTTAAGAGTTCTCTTTCTATTTCGATTAACGCTTCAGCGGGTAGAAAGTATTTGCTGATATCCTGGACTTGAAGTTCGATTCTTGATCGAAGATCCGGTTGTACTGCATGATAGGAATAATACTGATAATCGCGTACTAAATCATCTTTGCGCACTGGGGAATCTAAATCAAACGTCGTGTCAGGAACCGTTTTGAACATATTATTATATTTCTTGATCTAAATCGCGATTTCAAACCACTTCCCGCTATCATATGTGCAGTAATATTTCCCTGAGTGTCATATCCATCATTTATCCGTGATGCTATATTCTGCTCCACCGCATTGTTTATTATTTTGCTAAATATTCAATTCATGAAATATATCGGACAGATAAGCTAGTTTGGAACACCAACACTCGCTGCTCAGTACTAAGTTTTCATGAGAACAGGACATCAGCATCTCCTCTCTCAGCTCGTAGAAACGAGATAAATCATTTCCGCGAGACAGCCATGGTACGTCCGTGTGTTGGATGAGTATGATATGGTATGCTTCCATGCTTTTGCAAAGTTTGGCAAACTGGCGACATTTCAATTGTCTCATCTTCATATAATTAACGATTTTCACCATAAATGTCCAGCACAGACTTGAGCTCGGCTCCAACTGTTTTAGTAACTAATACTTCTCTGTGGATGAAACAGTGTGTGACCATGTTAGCTGGATTCATCTGTCGCACCAGCGAGACAAAACCTTGGACATTTTTCGTCATGGCAGGGGGGCCATCAGTACAAATGTCAACGCAGTTTTTCAAGTTAAAGTCATATGATCGCAAATATGAACTGACAACGGTAAATATGTCTTTATTTTTGTTGTTTCTGGTAACTCTTTACAGCGGAAAAAATCATTAACAATAGCTCCATTGTCAACAAAAAGTACAAACCCCATAAGCTGTGATTTACCACTGACATATGTGCTTTCATTTACCTGCAATGCAAAGATTCCCAGTTTCTTTATCTTCGCTAAAACGTGACTTTCAGTGTCGCTGGACATATCTGAAATACGTCTGCGTATAGCATTGTCTGACAGTTGAATCTTATTGATGTCAGATACGGCACTCTCGCCAAACATAATTCTCACAATTTCTTGGCATGCAGGTAAGATTACTGTTTCAGCGAGGGTATGCGATTTCATTTTCTTTGCAACGATCTCAGCGACAACATTATTTGCTTCTTAAACTTTGTCACTTATCTTTAACGATTTCTCGAATGTAGCGTTTTTTTGTTTTTGTTTTTTTTTTGTATTCAAACTTAGTGCCCTCTCGAAGTGCGCCACATTTTTGTGCGCTACATCCAGATGCTTAGTTGTTACGTGTCGCTTCAATTTAGATGGTTCCATGGCACTATTGGCAAGACAACACAGCCAACACAGAGCGGTAAGGGGCAGTCTGGGTCTCCTCCCCAAGTGAATCCCATAGCTAAGTAATTATCACTGTACTGACGAACTTTAAGATTCCGATCGACAACGTCAATTTTTGGTACGTTCGGCTCACATGACGCGGTACTAGCTGTAGCTTACGTCGACTGCTACTGAGTTTCAGTTTGATCATCAGCTGTGGTATCGTCTAATTTTCTCTTCTTAATAAATCGGTCCATGGTCGCGCAAAAACAAAAGTGTTATGAAAATTAACTCAGATGCTAAACGCTCATTAGGACAACAACGGAAACAGTAATTAAGTGGATAAACAACGACTAATTACAGCACGTTTCCTGTACTGCCAGACTTGGTCCTTGGCGATTTCGGCCGTTTTTTTAAATACTTTTACTGACCACCCGCGGAACCCCTGATTGGCACTCACGGAACCCCGTTTGAAAAACACTGTATTAGATACTCTGATCAGATACAACATCTGTAGGGCTGTATTAGACTCTTATCAGACAACACATCTGTATGGCTGTATTAGAGACTTATCAGACAGCACATCTGTATGGCTGTATTAGATACTCTGATCAGACAGCACATATGTAGGGCTGTATTAGAGACTGATCATACACCACATCTGTTGGGCTGTATTAGAGGTTCAGATCACACTACGTTTGCGTCTAAGCCCTGGATAACCGCCCCTGTTTTGGTGTGCTATTAATCGTCATTCATTCATTCGTCCTGGACTAATGTTTTGTTATATGGAGAACTGAGACTGACATGAAAGATCACAATACTGTCGCTTGTTGGGAATGGGACTATAAATAATCTCTTTTTATCATTGACCGGATTCGAGAGGAAATTAAATGATATTGTCACGTGTTTCCTGTTTTTAAAATGGTCGTCTGCTGTTTATCACACCTGTATATGATGATTCTTTTGAACGAAAATTTATACATAAGATGATAAAACATTTATTTTGCCCTCGCACATAATGAGCCAAATAAATATTAAAGAGAGAATTTTTGAAGACAATGAACACACATTACAGGTAGCAGCAGAGAGGGTGAACATACCACGTTTTCAAGCAAAAATAATGCTTCCTACGAAACCTTATTTTAACCAAAAAAAATAAGTCTCCATTTAGCAAACGGAGACTTTACGATTTTTTAATCAATTTTGGTCGCAACGATGTGGTCATCCACCCTCTCTGCTGCTGGAACTTTCAGTTCTGGTTAACAAAAATAATAAATGATTTCAACCAAATATTTGATCGAGTCTTTAGGACGAAAATCCTTTGAAATTGCAAAGCAATTTAGGATTTCACAAACAAACTAATCGCTAACACCTCTTCTTGTAAATCAGTCAGATTATTTGACTGGTCGGTGAGTTTGAAATTAATTCTCGTTAACGAATTATTATGGCATCGCATGTATACAGGATTAATTGGGTTTTCAATAATTAGGAATCCTGGAGGAGCTGTTGGTGCAAACGAATAAAGAATATATCCCTGCTGAGCTTGATTTGATTGCTCTAGATTAATTTGATAGCTTCCTTCAATTGCATCACATACTAAATTGAGCGCAATCACCGTTGAAATATTCACATTATGAGGGGCAATATGCCTACCGCCACCATCTGGATCATTATTATACCTGAAGAGGACAGCTGAATCTGATTTTTGTAGCGCCTTGATATCGGTTTTAACAATTCTTGCTAGTTCATCAGCGTTGTATTTGGGAAACTTGAAATTACGCAGATTGTCCTCTGTGATATTGTAATCGGTTAGGAATCGTTGTTTATTGTCGCTGTTGTCATTAATTATTGTTTGAATAATTAGTTCATAGATATATTTCATGTCAGATATAAGTTGATTTATTATTTCAACGTGTTTTTGCGATTTTGTTTTCCGTAGTTGTTCTAGTTGTGTGTCATATAATTGTTTAATCTCATTAAAATAACCACGGACGTCAGTTAGCGTAAATGAAATAGTAACAGATGAGTCGGTTGTTCTTTTAATGATAAAATCCCATTGCAATGTCTTTGTTGGTAAATATAAATCTATCGGCGATTCTTCCTTTTCTTATATCAGATAAATTATCTCGATAACTGGGATTGATTTCATGATATGATTGTATGTCCGTGGTTAAGTCAGTGGCGGATTTTTCCGGTGGTTTTTCAGGCCATCCTAACACTGTTCTTAACGAGCTGTTATATATATCTACAATGTATCCCTCTGTGCTTATTTCGATCGACGACGAGAGCGTCGGTTGATGAAGATTAATAGCTATTTTTTATTCTTTTCCAGTGATTGATTTTATTCTACGCTGAATTTCAGCATTGATTTGCTTAATTTGGTACGACCCAGTTGGTAACGAAACAGTTTCCCACTCTGGAGTACCATCGGGTTTATTCTTATACGAGAACACCAGTGCGTTATTGGGTTGCTGTCCACCAAATGCAACCGATCTGATATTAGGCCAGCTATGATATACTCGTAATTTTGCCAGCGCGATCTCGCGCACTGGAATCGGAGAAGGGAAGTTCACACTAAATTGTGGGGTTGTTGATGTTATTGATATCATGCTTGTTTGTAATGGGTTCGTGTTCTCCACTACTCGTTGAAGTAATTCCTGCGGTGTTGTCATTGTTATTATACTCATGATTTATTTCTAATTTTGATACCGCAGAATCATAAATACTGACCATCACTGAGAATTCACAATTTGGTATGGTTGAGATTATTGAGATCATTTTGGTTTTTGGGTTCGTATTTTCTAATTCCATCGGTGTTGTCATTGTTATTATATTCATGTTGTTGCTCTAATTTTGATATCGCTGAATCAAACATACTGACCATCGCTGAGAATTCACTATCTGATATAATTGTATTATCGAGTGACGACGATATCATCAGGGATAACTGCGAATATGCGGTTGATGCAATATGAAATTGAAGTAAGTAATTCTGCAGTTTACTCTGGCTGCATGATGATATCTTTTTTGCTATCCCGGTTGATATACCCCCGATTGTAGCCACCGCAGAAATGCAAATTGGAACTACGACCGAGGCAATCATTGTAACCGATGCAAGTATTATTCCGGCGCCAGCGAGAACGCTTGACACCGAGTACATAGTAACATCAATTGCGGTGATTCTTCGTCGGTATTTTTTCATTTTTATTTGATACTCCTCAGTGAGGGTTTTGAGTCTATTTTGAAATTCTCTGACCTGATCATAGCGACATTGCGTTGATGAAATCATTGTTATTTTAAAAACACTAGTGTTTTCAATTAATTACCATCTTCCGGGGAGTTGATCAGGGGGTAGTTTACTTCACCTACGAATTCTAAACACCAGGCTATATGTTTTCTAACGGTGTTATCAACCGCGACAATCTCAAATTCTTCTTCTCCCCCCGCGATAATTACTGTCGCGGTGCCACGAAAGTAGGTTTTACCTTTCACGATGATATCAAATTGCTTGTTAGAGATTAACGTCATCCTGTAGATACCATGGGGCCACTCCCCGATATTGACTTTCAATTTAGCATTAGAGTCTTTTATCCAATCAAAGGTCCCATGCTTTACCCTTTCAGATTTTTCTTTTAGTTTAAGAATATCGTCGTAAACGTCGAGATAGGTTTTTTTTGATTTCGGTATCTTTCATTATCGTTCCATTCCGGCGTTTAAAAAATGAAACCAAAAGGAGGCCGAATCCAAAACCTTTTTCGGTACTATAATTCCTGTCGAGTTCAGAATATGTCGTAGTGATATTGTAACTTTTATAACCCTCAAAGAACTTATTAACCATTTCATTTGAGAGCTTTTGTTCGTCAATAGCGCTTTTAATTTCCGCGAGGGTCGGGCCTGTCAACGTTGTGGTTTCAGACACAGGTGTTCTCCCTAAAAATTTATCCACGATGGTATTAAGTGTTGTTTGTCTCACCATAAACATATTAATATCTTTGAGAGTCATCGTAGATGTAGCCGGGACACCAAAGAAACTATTAGCGATGTAGGCATTGTGAGTGTGCTTGCCGATAAACTCACTGATTTCAGCGAGAGTCATGCCAACCACAAGCGGGGTTCCAAAGAATTTATGTACGACATTTTTGCGAAAATTATTATAACCTCGTATAAAATCAATCAGCTCACGTTCGTTGGTAGCAATCATCTTGCCGTGGGCGGCAATCTCGTCGGTGATCGTAGAAATAAGATCACCAGGTTTAAGTCGTCCACCGCTGGAATAAAGCACAATAGAGTTTTCAGCGGCATCGCTCTGCCGTATCAAAATGTCATTCACGGATATATTACTGCTTTTCAATTTACCCTGGCTATCTTGAAATACAACTATTTCGTTCGGGTCAACACTTGTTAAATTTAACGTCTCAGCGATTTCATCTTCTATTATTTTTTTTACATCCTCGATAGAACCCGCAGATGTTTCCTCGGTGGGTTCCAACATTGACAGAGATTGTCCCCAAATATCAATCATTATTGTTAGCCTAACTTGTGTTTTCAATTTATTGATCCTTGTAATTTCCCACTCGTGTATTCGTTTACAATAATATGAGGTGGTTTCCACGGAGATCCAAAGGATTTGAATGAAATCTCCGCGAGGACATTTAATACTTCACGGCCGCATATCGGTGGATCATTTAATTGTTGTGTTGGCAGCGTGGAATAAAAAATCGGAAACCCTTTGAGTTTCATCGAGGAATTTATATACCGCATAAATTCGCTTGGCGGAGCTAACCCATATGAATCGAAATAGACAATCCCACGTGGATCAATCGCGTATGCAACCCAGTGAGTTCCCGATCCGCTGCTGTTATCAAGATTGATGATACCGGTTTCAACGTTATTTGGTTTTCTCGGTAATTGATCTCTCATAAAAACCCCTCTGAAGTTTTTTATCGCTAGTTTTTTAGCAGCATCAATTAAATCAAAATTGGACATAGGAACCATAGGTTCGGAAATCGAAGATTTGTAAATCGAAGATTTTTCAACTAATAAACCGTTCCTGGTATTTTTCTTAGACCCGATCCGTTCACGGATTTGCCGCTGTACCATGAATACGGGGTTCCTGGTAGGTACAACCCCTTTCCCTTTTTTTTATATCCTTTCCCAGTTGCCTTTTTCAACGCCATCCCTGCTGCGGTCCCAACGGCTCCCAACGCTGCCGCCTTCGCCACCGCTGGGGCAGCCGCTGCAATCAATGCTGGTATTGCGGCTAACAATGGAAATATACCACCTGATTTTATCATGTTCGCGACTGCAGCTTTCGAAAATTCTATTTGAACTCCTCGCTTATTTTTCATTGCATCATTGAAATGTTTTATTTGACGATCCGTTAATGATATTTTATGTGTACCTCCGGACATCTGCGCTGGTTTTAACGTTATTGTTGTTCCACATTCTTTAGCGGATTTTGATTTTAATTTCTTGACCTGACCATCAGTCAGCTTGACACTAACAACACTATATGGCATTTTATTGTAAAACACATTTATGCTTTCAATTGATCTAATTGGGGAAATCCTATGGATTTTACATTTACAGATTTTCCACTGGTGCATCAACCAGTCTCATTCGTCCGCCAGCCCCTTCTAACAACATTGAATTGTCGCTGAGAATAACAGCAACCGCTCTATAATCAACACCACCAGGATCTATACGAGCCCTAAAATGTATATCAACAACGGATTGCCTTGTTAAATCAAGATGTTCCAGTGAAAAGTAATAAATTGGATACAAGTTCTTAAAATCGAGCTGCGATATTTGCAAACCAGTATCAACATTTTGATCACGACCCATATATGACAGCATCCGATGATACACACGTGCTATTTGGTTGTTTCCGTAATTAAGCTGTATATCCTCAGATGGTTCTTGTTGTCCGTTTATTCTCAGTGAAACCTCACTTACCCCTAACCGATCAAATATCATATGACTGCGTTCTTGGGAACCTAATCGATTCCGATTCTGCAGCGCTATAAATATATGACGTGGAGCTGAAACGCCTTGTTTTGATGCCAGGTGCCATGTAAATGTACCATTAACATTATCCTCTTTAGCATCAGTCGTTGTTGTTAGCCAACTTATCAATGATTTGCCACCTGTGTCCATAAATGGAAGTAGCCGCTCTTCCGTGGTAATTGATGGGGTCATTACTGGCATCCACAATACTATTTTACTCAAAACAACTTTACCTTCATCGGCACCAGTACGCCAAATTGCATCATTGTCATTGCCTTTTCGTACTAACGCGATTGTGTGTTTGGCTCCATAGATGACTTTTCTGACATTTCTGCAGAATCCAAATATGTGATGGAGTGGAATCGCACATGAAAAATATCGCTGCTGTCCTTGCAACGTTGCTACTCGTGTTGCAAATCCTAAATTGAAATTACCATTAACGCCTCCGAGAATATCAAACGCAGCTCCTGGTCTAGCTCGACGTTCTGGATTAGTTGCTTCTCTTTGATTTGCTTCTGCAGTATCTTGTGCTGTTAACACTTTAATGTATTGAAGGTGGTCAGCGTTATCAGAGGTATCCTTTGCAAACATCATAGATGGACCAGCCGATCTTGTATAATCATCGGAATATCTTGCTAGCCCGATTATTGTTGTTGCAACATCAACCTCGCGGTCTATTGATTCAATTTCTTTTCCATCAATGAGATATCTTGCACTTTCAAATACCGCCATTATACCATTGTTGACGAAACCAACTCGGATATTTGAATCATTTGCATATGGGGTATCAGCTGCAACATTTGTTACAAGTTTTCCTTCTACTTCAATAAATGCTTCACATGGCAAAAAGTATTTACTGGTATCTTGAACTTGAAGTTCAATTCGCGATCGTAGGTCGGGTTGTATTGCATGATGTGAATAGTATTGATAATCGCGGACGGAATCATCTTTGCGCACTGGGGCTTCCATATCTAACGCGGGATCAGCTGTTCGTTTAAACATTTATAACATTACTAGCGTTTTCAATTGTGAAACTCGAAGAGTTTAACGCTAGCGTTTTAATTCTTTATAATCATCGTCGTTGAAAATTCTTCGAATTTCTTTTTTGTTTCAAACCACTTCCTGCTATCGCGTTCATGATAGCGCTATCTGTTACCGGTGAAGCTGTCAATTGTGACGAAGTCAATTGCGCTAGTTTTTCTTCCACTGCGTTATTTATTACTTTGCTGATTTTTGCAGGCATCACTGTAGTTGATGGCAGCACTAATGACGAAGTCATTCCTGGTTTCACCACTGACGAAGTCATTCCTGGTTTCACCAATGACGAAGTCATTCCTGGTTTCTTTCGCACCAATGATGCTATTTTATCTTTCGCGGCAGAAAATGCCTTTCCGGCAAGATTTCCAACGAAATTGATTCCCTTATCACGGATAGCATCAATGGCTTTCATTGATAATTGTTTAGCTAACGGCGCCACCTTGGGAGCCATTCTTGTAAATAACCCCGCAATGGTATTGCCGAAACCATCTCCGTAATATGCTCTATAAACAGGCAATCGTGAGTTCACCACGTAGACGCTTACTGGTTTATCATGGTTGTAGTGTATAATCATCTTGTTATAAAACTATTAGTTTTTCAATTAATGATCAATCGCTTACATCCATAAGATTTTCATCATCAATGACGTTGTCATCAATGACGTTGTCATCGTTGTGATTTTCAACTAATTCAGCAATAAGTTCTCGATATACATCAATGTCCATGATACCGCCGGCAAATAATCGTCTACAGATATCAGCTGCTTCATTAATTACTTCCGGTGAGTTATTTCCGGCTCGTTTCCCTCCGATGAGAACCTCTAACCGTGATATATCACTGAGAATGTTACCAGGGCATGTCACGGTAGAGTCAAAGACATCCTTTGGATTTTTAATCGAATATCCTTTTCCGCTTGTTTTCTTAGAACCGGCTTCTGCTTTTATGTCTATTTGTTCCGGGATTGGATCCTCCATATAAGGTGGTGGTTGTAGACCGCCTTTAACCACAGCTAGAAAGTTATTATAACCAGGGTGCTGCAACACTGTGATTTTATTCCCGCCATGTTTCGCTAAATATATTTTTGATGCCCAATCCTTTCTGTTTCTTATAAAATCTTTAAACTCGTCTTTTAATAAATTCTCTCTTATACCCTTTGGAAAATTTTCTCTAGCAAAATCAGCTAATTCGTAATCCGTACCGAGTTTTTCAATTCTATTTAATGCTGCGATTGTAAATATACTTTCAGGTGAATAGTCTCTTCCTGCAGCTGCTTCTTCGCGTTCTTCAATTTCGCGTTGAGTTTTTATATCACTGGATAACTGTTGTATCCCTGCGCGTGTTTGTCCGGTCTCTGCTGCTATCTTTTCAAGCACACCAAGAACAGGCACTTCTCGTCGCTTGCCTTCCTTAGGAATATCTCCGTATATTGCTCGTTCAGTTGCTGTTTTCACATCTTTGGTCGCACTTGTTATCGGAGTAAACAGTTGTTCACTTGACACAGAAAAGTCAGTCTGCGCTTGTTGTCGTTGTTGAAGTTTCTCGCGAAGTCTGTCTCGAACCGGTATAAACTTTTTAATTGCTGCTAGCCGCTCTCGGGCTAATTTAGTTGTAAGCGATTCACCAACCATATATTGTTTATGAACTAAATTTTCAAATGTAAAACTATCACAATTAAAAGCTTAGTTATTAAATAACTTAGTTATTAAATAATGTACCATCAAGCTAACGTATTCATCTTCGACAGGGTTAAACTGTACGACGCTATCCGCGAGTGTTTCAGAAATAACATCGCTGGGGATTTCAGAATTGTAATATCTGAGAATGGCGATGAACGATTTGTGTTAACGACGCGGCAACAAGAACAACTACGTAAAAATGGAGGCGTCGCGGTGATTACTTGCTACTACAACCAGATCATCCATTATGCACATAACTGCATGGGCAAGTCCAGACTGATGAGTATCCTTTCAGGAGAAAATCCTATGTAACTTGTGTAACAAGTGTTACAAAAAACGCTAAAAAAAAAAAAATAAATTATTTAAATTATTTACGAAAGCCTATTATTTTTTTTTAGTAACACCCACGTGGTTAAGATACTGGTTTTTCCTCGTTTAACATTTTTCTAAGATCACGAACTTTAGAACCAATTTCAGCTCGTTTTTGATATTCTTGGCCGAGCTTTTGACGTATTGCTTCAACGGTGTTAAATAGCGTTATAAATAAATTAATGTCGTTACCGTACAAACAAGCATTGATGGATTTTTGAATTCCTTTCACGAGCCTGTACATCCTAGGTAAAACATAACGACCCTTACTAGACTGATATTCAATATCTTCATATTCCGAGGTAATCTTGTCAACGTCGAGACTTTCAGATAATAATACCCCTTTATTATTTAAATTTGAGATTTCAGCAATTATAGCATTTACATCATTGATATCCATTATTTATATTTATTTATAAATATAGTATACTGTATCTCTATTTATTAAAAAAAAACATATATGACAACACATCTTTGGAACTCCTTGGGTGCCTTCGCATCCAAGTAAGCCCAAGGGGACCCGAAACATACATCTCCGGCGGGAGGCCTAAGGTGGCAAACGCCATCTTAGACCGCCCAGAAGATATGCTTGGGGTAACGTCACAACATGGACGGCACAATGCCATATATATTTCCACTCGAGTGTTGTGGCAAATTTTAGGCATAACATGTACTTAATTAACTTAATTAAGGATGGATTATAATTCAATGGAACGATGATGGTAATGATGTGGGCGTTGTAAACCAAACCAACATGGCAACCCATGAAATCGAATTCATGGTTGCATGAGTTAGAAAAAACACCAACCCACGCTACCAAGAATGCGATAGCATGGGTTGCCATGTTGGTTTGGCTGAGGGGGACCGCCCTCCTCCCCCCAATTAATAGAAAAAACATCTTCCGTTTCGCCATCAAATAATGCATCTGCTATGGGGACCGAACACGTAGTTGATAGATCTATGTTTACAAGACAAACACGATACCATTACACTACGGAATAGTCATACAGAATAGAGATTTTTTAATATATATATCTTCTGATATACTTAACAATAAGAGATTTTTAAAATAGACAATTTTATGCTGCAACAATGAGAAATATTTTAAACAAAATAATACAGTTGTTTAATAAAACAGCGTTTTTATACTCTGTTATAATTCTCTAGATAAAATACATTCACAAAGAGCTGTATATACAAGGAATTTTAACCACGCCCACCTACTTCAATGAATAGGAAACACTCGCGTTCCGGCTGAGCGAACATAGGTAATGCGTTAGATTATAAAGAATTTTTGTACTGAAAAGAACGAGTTAGCTGTCTGCTTTACTGCTAGTCCACCCACCCCCACACATGACCCACCCCCACACATGAGATATGTAGATAAATAAAAATACAACTATTTAAATAATGCAGTTTTAGCCCACAAGCGACAATAAAAAGTTTTAATTCTCTATCGAAAACTCATGCATTATATCTCCATTACAGTCACGTGGGCGCGCCTAGTCAAGTACAGGTAATATAGCAGGCGACAAATTCCTTTGACGTCATAATACAAGGGAACTTAGTAGGTAGAGTGTAAATGCGGCGGATTTATCCATAAAGGATTTATCTCCCTTAAATAGTTTCAGGTGTATACGAATTTTATTTTATGACCATTTTTTTTAGACAGAGCAGTTTTAATTAAATTTTGTGCAACAAATCGAATTGAAGTACTACAAATATCGAAATATTTTCCAGCCGCATTTATCGACTGAAAGCTTCTCTCTTCATTATTTTCTAAATCAAACGATTTCACACCCTTGGGATGTTTTGCGTGCCTACCAGCGTTGCTTTTTAAAAGGTTATCGCGCTGCGAGACGGCTTGAAGATTCCAAAGACAATTATCAGTCTTCACGCCATTTATATAATCAATCACAAGGCCGTCTTCGATTAATCCGTAAAATGCTTCATAGATGGCTCTGTGACAGAGATACTTCTTCCTCCCAGCTGAAAACATCAAATACCCCATATTATTCAGATATCCAACCGGTTCTTTTAGTCTGCGGTGCCTGACAACACCATCACTAGAGGCTTCGTAATTAGCAAGCACTGGGTGAGGTCTGAAATCTTGGCTCATTTGTATAATAATACTACTTGTCTAATTTATTATCTGCTTTAATTATAAATCTCTGGATATAATCTTGAGGGGTTTTGATGACTTTGTCATTGAACGAGTCATTGATTCGTTTGTCATAATAGCGTTTTAGTTCCCTGTATCGTTTACCCCCACAAGCAAGGCATAATTGCGATTTTCCTCTAACACCCACCCCACATTGGAGGCATGGGAGAGGGCCTTTTGAACCGTTTCTCACGCTTTGCATATGATACCCACAGAATTCACTTCTGCATGATTTGTTACACGGGGTTGTAGATCCAATCATTAGCCACTTGCAGTGATTCATTATACTATATTTTTCTATTTAAATACTTGTTTTAATTATAACATGGAGGAATTCAACAGATTATCGAAAATTAAACCTTGGAGAAATACTAAATTCATTGATTATACCATGAAAGAATTCCAAAGATTATCCAAAATTAAGCCTTGGAGAAATACTAAATTCAATCTCGATGAGGAGTTCCAAAGATTATCGAAAATTAAGCCTTGGAGAAATACTAAATTCAATCTCGATAGAGTCTCTGATACACCAAAACGTCTAATCGGTGATAGAACTATACTCGGTAAAATCAGGGAGTGTTTTAATGAATTCTACCGAGACGGTGCAGCATACTGTTGGTCGACATTTCGAATTATTGATGAAGATGTCAATGTACCCATCATCGATGCTACTATGAACGATAAAAGAGCAGCTGAGATAATTTCACACCTTGGTGAAATTGCAAAGCAATTTCCATCCAAAGGGGAAATTCAAAGATGGAAATCCAAAGGTGGAAAATCCAAAGGTAAATTGCAAAGCAATTCCCAACAAAGCAATTCCAATCAGAAGTATTTTTTCAGAATAAAATTCATTATCGAAGTCGAAGGCAAATGGATTATTAGGGATAAATTTGAACCAATCCTCAAGGATAAAAAAACTGTCATTGTAAGTAAAGATTCCAAACCAGGAATTCTAACTGGAATTGACAAACCATACTACGAAAGATCTTATCCCGTAACAGCAATTGTTTATGGGTTATATCCGTTAAATGATAAACCCGATATTGCAAAACTAGCTCCTATGAAATATTCACCGTTAACTTCGTCAAGGCTCAATTGTGTAGCAACACGGGTAATGGAACACTTCACAAATGCATCCCGAGGAAATAAACTAACTGATCTGCGACGTAGGAAAATAACCGAATGGGAACTGACAGTGAAACAGCACGGTGCAAAGATTTCTGATATAGCTAAATTAGAAGCATCATTAAAATTCCCAATATCAGTAACAACAATAACCGGAGAAGTATTATACGAACCGAAATATCAATCGCGAGGGGCTCCAATACAAATTATTGATCATAACGAACACGCGTGGACACCTGCAGTAACAATATTTCCACGAGATAGAACCGTAAGATATATCCCCCGGAAATTTTCCGGGGAATTTTCCGGGGAATTCGTCGGGGATGTTTTCTATGAAGAGAAATTATTTGATGCTATTCATGCGTTGTGTAAAGATGATCCTGTGTCAGTGTGGTTACTTAGTAGTGCTGGTTCCGAATCAGGATTTGATCAATTTGTAAGACCAAATGGTGAATTATATCGCGTTGAAGAATTAGATAACAGAATGAGAAAAATCGCTAATGATTTTTCACCGGAGAGTTCCCATGAAAAACTATTGACGGATAGTTTTACTATTCCATCAGTGGTAGCTCACTTCGCAAGAGAAAAAAACTCATGGCGTCCAACACGAAGTGATTTTCTCGAGGACGTTAAATTGAGTTGCATCGAATTTGGTCATGGAGGACTGTGGAATATAAAATACCATCGTGACGGTATGATTTCAATTGATATATCCGCGTGTTATCCTGGAAGTTTTCTCGGGTATGGAGAATGTAGTAGCTATTTTAAACGATTTGGACACCCCACGCATGAAATGACTCGTGTTGCGATTAATGGGCCATTACCTGATTTTGATTTAACCGGATTCGCTCGTGTGATATCATTTGAACTCGCTACAGGGTTACATCCGTGTAGTTATGTTTGGCTTGGTAGAGATATATCTGAAAAGGCCTGGATGCCAATAGTGTTACTACGATATATGATTGATTGTGGCATGCTGATATCGTTGATTGTTTCCGAAGCTATTATATGCTATCGAGCTCAGAAAGAAGTTTGGCTACCACAACCCGATCTAGATCGTATAATTAGCGAATTGCGAAAACAATTCCCTGATGGAAAATCGAAGATTTTAAATGAAGAACAAATCATGAATTGGTCTAAGAAGTTATTTGAAATTAAAAAAGAACAAGCAAAGGATTTTGGACGAAGAATAATCGGTAAATTTACCCAGGGTGGAAGATACGACAATACAAAATTTTCCTCGCGGTTGATCATAGACGTCGCTGAATACGATTTTCTTGTAACGGATTTAACGAAACAGGGAAAACTTGTATCCCGTAAGGATGCTTTTCTATCCAATGGTGAGAAATTGGGTACGGTTGTTACCTACTGTGATGGATATAATTCCCAGTACACACATTTGAGAAGTTCTATGCTAGCTTATGCTTCTATCAATTTATTTTCGATGATAAATAGATTTCCTAATACCGCGGTTAGAGTAGCTACTGATTCGATGTATATACACAATAAATACAAATCAGATGTAGCTAAATTCACATCCCAGGAGGAAGCGTGGGGATGTTGGAGATTTAAAAAGGAGACGCTACATGAGTATTGTGAATCGGCAGATGTTACCATGGATGAAAAGTACTTAAAATGTGATGAGATTCAATCAGAACTTTCTAATGCACCACCGGTATCTGATCCAATATGTAGATACAAGACAGTTTATTTAAACGGTTGTGGTGGGTCAGGAAAGACAACTCGTGCAATTGAATTATATCGTCGTGGAAACGCTAGCGTTTCTAACATGATTGTGTTAACACCGACTCACAGACTCGCCAGAGAGATGATACAGCGAGGGGTAAATGCCTGTACTTATCATAGTTTCTTTCGATGGAAAGGCGATGAATGGACCCCTGATCGAATGGGTGATAAATTCATTCCTGAAATCATAATTTGGGATGAAATATGCACGGTATCGTTGAGAGTATTACAAAAATTTCTCGAGTGGTTGTTAAACAAAAACACAAAAGTCGTCATGTGCGGTGATCACGGCCAACCACCACCATTTGTCGGTGGATCTCCACATGAATGGCTAAAGGGTTCTGTAGACTATTATGAAGAAATTAATACCGACCATAGATCACTTGATGAACAATTACGCGAGTTCAAAGCACTGATTAGATTACAACCGGATAAAATCCAATGCGAAATAGCGCGTGAAATAATTTCAGAAACTCCCATGAATGATTTCTGGGAAACGTGGAGACCAAATGATTTGATAGTAGCAAGTAGAAAAATAGTCAAGAGACACACTTCAGATGAAGTTATTTGAAACGCATAAAGACAAATTTGCAACACTTCCAGTACCGTTGTGTTATAGGCCTTCGGATACACGAAAGCAGAATATTGAAGTTGATATTCCAGGGAAGAGTGAAAAGCAGATTCTCGTGTTAAATGATATTGTGCTGGTTGATATCAGCGTCGTCGAAAATGCATTGCGTGCTAATAAATCCCCATGGACGCTAGGATACGCAGCGACGATACATTCTTCACAGGGATTAACTATATCGGATACAATTGTTTGGATGGTAGATAATCGCATCGAATGGTCGAATTTAGTCTATCTCGCAGTATCCAGAGTACGAAGAATAAATCAGCTTCGAAGAATTGTTGTTGGCGAAGCCAGTGGCGATGATGAAATCATTTGTGGCGATGATGACACCACAATGGATGATGCAAGCATCGTTGATGTAAGCATCATTAATAAAAAACTCTCCGGTTACAAACAACAAGACAAAAAAAAAACAACGAGAATTTGACATTGTTGCTAAATTAATAATTACGCTGAAACAACAACAGAATAATCACTGCGCGAGTTGCAATTGTATAATGCGTTGGCAGTATTCGGATAAAGATCCTCGCCAATTTACCGTAGACAGAAAAAATAACAGTCTCGGTCATGTCAGAAACAATGTGATGTTGACTTGTCTTGAGTGCAACAGACGCCGGCGTGCCAGCACCTTGGGTGCTAATTAAGACCCAGCGGTGGTAATTGAGTATCCCCGGGAATTACCTGTAGTTGTTGTCGAGTAAATCCTCGCTGAGGAGCAGTTGAATCCAGTTTATAGATTGCTGGTCTATCAGTTGATCGTGTTATACTAGATATCTTGTATGCAGTAACACTCCAAATAGGATCAGTAGCCCTTTTTTTACCACCCTCAAGCTCTCCTGGTTCGTATAAGTACCTAACAGTGACATTACTACCAAGAATAGGTTGGGAAACGCTAGCGTTTCTAGGGAAATCTTTTTGTGGTTGTACGGGTATAGACTTCTTTTTAATAGCGTTCCTAGGTTTCATGTTGATTGTTCTAGTGATCTCATTATTCAGTGCGGTAATCACAGCTGGTAACCTTTTGACCCATTCACGTGATCGCTTTTCTTGAATGAATTCTTTTGCGTATTGATATCCAAATAACCGCTCAGCAATCGTCCGATTAAATCGTTCGACAATGGCCTGATCGCGATGTAGCGCAGTATGCCCTCGTCGTATGGTGACATTATGATTTTTCATTGTAGATAGAACCACACCCTGAAATTCCTTGCCAGGATCAACCTGCAATAGATTTGGCCAGTGCAGAGGACCTCGTCGATAAATCCTTTCAAATGCAGAAGCAACTTCAGTGGCTGATTTTGTTTTTAACGGTTCTGCTTCTTTGTATCGACTTGCAATATCAACTACGGTTAACGCATATTTGTAACCACGATCATGTGGCAAAAATAATATATCAGCCTGATGAACTTCATTAGGTGCAGTCACATCAAAATGCGAGAATTGAATTTGTTTAGGTGGTGGTAGATAAATTTGCAATAGTGCCTGTTTGGATAACCAATCCGCCGCTGTAGTTTTTTTCACTTTTTGCAGCGCTAGCGAGTTTATGGACTGCTGACTTACCCCTCCAGTATCCTCTTGGGGAATAATAAATTGATTCCATATTATTAATTACCAGCACCCATCATCAATTTGCCTTTCATAGCTGATTTTACCAACCACGAAGCCATCTTTTCTTTAAAAGATTTATCAGGAATAGCATTTAACGCATGAATTAATTTCACATCCGCGAGATGCCTGTTTTGCAGATTGCTGCTTTTATATGCAACATCATGAGCATGACACGCCTTATCAATAGCGTTTATCGGATACTCGCCGGATCGGGGTTGATTTTGATCATCAAGTCTGATATCTAATCGTGTTCCGGGACCACAGTAGCTATATCCTGGAAGGTGCTTTTCTCCGGGGTACTTTGCCCATGGGGTTCCAGGGAGCTTTGCCAATTTGGCTGCGATATCACCTCCTCGTTTTTTTTAAAAACATCTCCGGATTGTAAAATCTTTGATTTTGTAGAAATAAATCTAAACTTTTTTATACCACATGTTGCACATCTATCAGTTAGTGCTGATCTGTTATTTTTAGTTGTAACCGTCGTCACATCATTTGTGCTAGTACGCGTTTTACACTTCACACAATATAGATCCATAATTTATGTATAGAGATATGAATATAATTGATTTTTCAGCGACTAAAATAAGAGAACCAGTTAAGCATCATGCAGCGCTACCAAACTCTATCCGTGCAATTATAATCGGGCCATCTGGATCCGGCAAGACTCAATTGTTGCTCAATTTAATAATGAGATGGATGAAGTGGGATAAGTTGTATTTAATTGCTCCTAGCGTAGATGATCAACGATGCTATGAAGTGTTAAAGGATTTTAACGAGAATGCATCAGAAATTAAAGGTGAGAATACCGTTGATTTTATAACTGATATTGACGAGGCGCCATCCGTGGATGACCTTGATGGGAGTATTAACAATTTAGTCGTATACGACGATGTGATGTTAGACAATCAAAAAAAAACCAGCTAGAATATTTTCCCGGGGGCGTCACAAAAACACTGATGTGATATATGTCACTCAACGCTACACTCAGATTCTAAAAGTGATCAGAAATAACTGTAATATTCTTGCTGTGTTTAACGGCGTTGATACACATACGCTACGAAATATTTGGCAGACATGGTGTTCCGATATGGACTTCAATCAATTTAAAAATTTCTTTAGTCATGCTCAGTCAACCCCGCATGGATTTGTAACAATAAATTTACATGATCCTCGGACACGATATCGTATCGGACTCGATCAAATATTTGGTTGAAATCATTTATTATTTTTGTTAACCAGAACTGAAAGTTCCAGCAGCAGAGAGGGTGGATGACCACATCGTTGCGACCAAAATTGATTAAAAAATCGTAAAGTCTCCGTTTGCTAAATGGAGACTTATTTTCTTTTGGTTAAAATAAGGTTTCGTAGGAAGCATTATTTTTGCTTGAAAACGTGGTCTGTTCACCCTCTCTGCTGTTCAGGTGTATCATATGAAACGATGCTATAGTATAAACGTTTAAGTACAACTAGATGTAAGTACAACTAGATGTAAGTACAACTAGATGAAAGTACAACTAGATGAAAGTACAACTAGATGTAAGTACAACTAGATGTAAGTACAACTAGATGAAAGTACAACTAGATGAAAGTACAACTAGATGAAAGTACAACTAGATGAAAGTACAACTAGATGTAAGTACAACTAGATGAAAGTACAACTAGATGTAAGTACAACTAGATGTAAGTACAACTAGATGAAAGTACAACTAGATGAAAGTACAACTAGATGTAAGTACAACTAGATGTAAGTACAACTAGATGAAAGTACAACTAGATGAAAGTACAACTAGATGAAAGTACAACTAGATGGTTAACGCATCACATTAAGGCCGTATAAGCAGTCTTACCTGTTTGATGATGCACATTTGCTTGAACTTTGACCTTTCGCTCAGCTGTGACTGTCAATTTGAATTTGTTGTAACAAGTGATTCAGGAGAGTCTCATATGTATAAATACGGTAACACGCGTTGACCTTGGCTAAAACAGATAGGTCTGAAGTGCTTTTAAATTGTCATGTATTCGTCAGCGCTACTCCCATTATAGTCCGTTTCAAAATAGCACATCCAATTAGTTTTGTACGGCACGCCCAAAAGATCAAAACAACAAAATCCCTGTTTAGAAAACGTAGAACAGTCAATTCAATATGTGACTTAATAGAACAGTCAATTCAATATGTGACTTAATAGATGATAACAAAGAATTAAAGTTCAGTTGAAAGATTTATGTTAAAGAATTTGATACGTGCTTATCTCGTACAACTACCTAACTAAAGTCTTTATATAGTTATAAAGAATACAAATCTATGAATACCAAAAGGATTTGTTTTGTTACATAAAGACACACAATCTTTACAAAAGATAGATTAATATAGCTCTGTTGATCTAAATTTTATTTTGAGCTTCATATATCAAATGACTGTGATATGAAAAAGCAGCACTTCCACAAATTTCGGTTTAAAAAAAAGTTATAGACAACATGAATTTTTTTGTTGTAGGATGTAACGCTATTTTCCAGCACACGATAGGCTGTACATGGCGGCCAGTATTAATGGTGGATGAAGAACCCGGAAATACTCCCCCCTCCCGCTTTAGACCACTCGGCCACTCGGGGCCCCACTAGCAATCTGAAGCTAGACCGAGCTTTACAGAAACTGCAAGGGGCCCAGAGTGGCCGAGTGGTCTAAATCTGTCGGTTACTTATCACTGCCATCTCATCTCTGTATGTGGAAATAGTATGACAGTAGCTTCTTGTTGGTCGGTGGTTCTTTCAGGGGGTTTTCGCGGGTTCTCCCTCCACCATTAATACTGGCCGCCATGTATAGTCTATCGTGTGCTGAAAAATGACGTTAAACCCCACAACAACAACATCATCATCATATCACAAATACAAAAGGAGTAAAGTGGTTTATAAAACGATATAACACTGATTCATGAGCAGTTGTTTAATAAGTTTCACATTAAATGCAATTTGTCTTTGTAGCTAGCACACTTAGTCAAAATAGGATCTCCTGGTAGCACAGTAGTACGAAGCGCTTAGCTTTACCCATCAGTGACGTCACACCGTCTTCCTCATGGGTTCATGTCTCGAGCTCGGTTATTGGCGGTATGTAAGAAAGCTTGCCATTAACATCCCATTGATTAGTGGCTCTTTGCAGAGTTTTGATGAGTTCTTCATCCAACTATCATGGTACCAATTGTTTTCCAAAGACCTCTATGCTAATGTTTTGTGGAATAAGTATACATTATATCCTAACTAAGAGTGCACGTCACACACTGTCATAGAGAACAATGTTAGGTTGTCAATTTGACAAGGACAAAACCAGGTACTCCACTGCATTTAAGAGAGATAACTCTGCTGGAATTAAACAGTTGTAAGAGTTATAAAGCCACAACAGACACATTTTCAACCATGTGTACCTCATTTAAAACAAATTAATTTAAAAAAATTTAAAACATGATCTAGATATAAATTAACATAATCTCACAGGTTAGGCAAGAGACTCAACATTTTGTCGATCCTGACAGAAAGTACAACTCTTATATAATGCACCAATCACAGCTAGTTTTGTTCCCTACACCTTAAGCTACGCCCACCTGGAGTTGTACAGTTGGTACCGTTATATCTCCATCAGTTATACTGCTCGTAATGTATAGCCTATCGTGCGGTGTGAAATGGCGTTAGATCCAAAACAACAGTAATTTTTTTTAATATAAATGTCCACTGTTGTATATTTACAGATGTAAAGAGATTTATATATTTGTAAGTATAATCATAGTCTCATTGTGGTGCACAGATCACGCATTTTTAATATGACATAGCAAATCAATGTATGTCAACAGATCATGTTCGCCACGTTTAAACGTAACGTCTACATGCGCTCAGCTAACGTAACGTCTACATGCGCTCAGCTAACGTAACGTCTACATGCGCTCAGCTCTATGCGTCTACGTGTTTTACCCATATCTGCAACGACAACATGCACTAACACCTAACTTAAACTGCCTTTTCTTTAAAGGCACCGACATCGTGGCCACACACTTACACGCCTTACCGTTAAACTGTAACCACATCATGTGATACCACATACGTGCTTATCTATGACCTTAACGGCTGCATACACACACAATTACGTACTGCAAGAACATCATACACTTTTACTTACGTACCGTAACGACATCATAAACTTATGCTTACGTACCGTAACTGCATCATAAACTTATACTTACGTACCGTAACGACATCATATACTAATACTTACGTAACGTAACTACATCATACTTATACTTACGTACCGTAACGACATCATAGACTTATCATTACGTACTGCAACAACATCATACACTTTTGCTTACGTACCGTAACGACATCATAAACTTATACTTACGTACCGTAACGACATCATAAACTTATACGTACGTACTGTAACGTCAACATTCACTGTCACTTACTTTCCGTAACGGCAGCATGCACTTACAATTACGTACCGTAAATACATCATTGCATTGACATCTTACACTTGTAGCTTTTGGTGCTTTGTTCTGATTGGTTACTAAATGTATGTATTCCGATGACTATTAAAGTGGGTACCTGTTAGAAGTTGAAGAATTTTTGGCTAGCTGCAGAGTAATACAAACGACGTATAAAATCATTACTAACAGCTGGCTTACTTGGCGCTCAGCATTAAACGGTTAGTGTTAGGACTGGTCTGCACGGTGTCAGGATAATGTGATTGGGTTGGACATAATCTACATGTCTGCGGCTTGATGTCCCAATTGTAGACGTCACTCTAAATTGTCACATTGCAGACATTGTAGCGATGTTACTGATTTTTTTAAAAATATACGTTAAAAATCCAAATCACACACACACACACACACACACACACACACACACACACACACACAGAATGGTATTGATATTTGGACATGATCAGATGACTTTCTTTCTATTTTTAGGCCGTAAACTACACTTCCTTCGGCATGAGAGGGACCGCATGTTCTACTTCGACTTTAGCGATGTCTCACCAGGGGAAATAATAACTAATGCAGAGCTAAGATTATACAAAGAAGCATCTGCAAAGCGAAAAAAATCCAAATACCTGATAGAGATCTTTCGAATACGAAGAGGAAAAGATCCAGAGTAAGTTCACAATGAAGATCATTTTGATTTGAAGTTATTGTATACATTTTAGGTAGAGAAGGGACGTGTCAATGATTCATATCGTTTAGAACAATTTACACACACACACACACACACACACACACACACACACACACACACTATTTTTCCATTCTCTAGTAGAAAGAATTGGTTGTAATACTTGTCAAAATGACAATTTAAAAACAAAATTGGGGTGGGTGCTCAATAGACCTAAGGAGTCTGACGTTTTGTAAATAAAGTACGGCGAAATCTCTGACAACACGAATTACCCTTATCGGTAATATGTAGTTTTTCAGTATTCTTGCGATTCTGAAGCGATAAAAGACTCGTAAGAAAAAGTCAAATCGAGCGAAGGGTTGTGGTCACGCTTGCATTCCTTCTGCTTATTTATATTACCAATAAGGGCAATTCATGTCTGACATTTCGCAGTACTTTATTGATAAAATGTCAGACTCTTGTGAATAGACAAATGTTCCCCTCCATTTAGAAAAAAAGTTTCTTTGGCCGAGTCTAGCGAGTCTGTTGTTTCCTGGCCTTTATCTTCTTCTGATGTATCCTTCTCTTCCATTGAAGCTTGAAATTTGTTGTACAGCTTTATTGGGTTTTATTTTATTGGCGTTGCTGGGATTTGAGAAATATTTGGGCTGAGGATCTATTTGCAATCATTAGCATAGCTATGCCCTAACTTTTTTTTTCTAGTTCAGGCAATTTATTACTGGCCCGACCCTCCTGTTCTACTTCTTTGGAAGGGGGGGACCGTCACTATGCTTCCTGTCCCATTCGCTTCCGCGATACCATAATTGCAGAAGGAAACCCATTACATTAAAAAGTGAGGATTTTCTTAGCTTCATCTTTCAGGACCGTCATGATTCTAACTCCTGATTTAACTTCTTCGTTCCGTTTTATGGTCTTTTACTTTTGGATTTAGTTTCTTCTCTATTTTATCAAAAATGTCTTGTTTGTTGACTTCGAGAGGGAGGCTTGACACGAACACATCAATCAGCTTCGACTCAACCTCACGTATCTCTTACTATAGGTCCCGTCACTCTTGCTTGTACTCCTTTTAATTTAATTTGATCTACTTCCGGAAGTACCCAACAATTACTGATAACCCTATCAAGGTCTAGTAAAACACACTAGTTTCGCCTCGCATAATGTAATGCATCATGTCCTCTATCGGCATTCCTCTTACCTTTAGAACCCTCAATATTTCTGATTGTCACGGAAAATTGGCACTTATCTCCGAAATCCAGAGACTGGCAAGCTAAGGGGAGATAAGCCATAAAAGATTTTGGCTTTCTCCAACCCCTCCCATCTTTGTTCTAAAGGATGTATTTAACTTTGTTCTAATTGTGGGGCTGACACCCCTTTCATTTCACCTTGTAATTCCATTCATATTTTCTTATTTGGGTTTTTCTCTATTTATCTAAGAATGTGGGTTTCACACCACTGTTAGGTTATTGTCCAAACTTTAGATTTCAAAATCTTTGAAATTTGATGATCAGCGTGATATTTCTAGTCTACCTTTGTTACTAAACCTTAATCAAAATTTTCTAAGATAAAATTTCTTTTGCACAAAGAATGAATTGATTGTTAATAGAATATATATATATATATATATATATATATATATATATATATATATAATACATCACGGTTAATATATATATATATATATATATATATATATATATATATATATATATATAATACATCACGGTTAATATATATATATATATATATATATATATATATATATATATATATATATATATATATATATATATATATATATATATATATATTGTAATAAATTTGGAGTTGCTAGCCCGAAATAGTTAGCCAGTTAGTAGGAGAAAACATCACAGAGAGGAGTGTTAGTGAATTTGAACCATGCTGGGTTCGTTAGTAGTGATTTTAGGCACAAGCCGAATGACTGTCCCTTTCAGTAACATAGTCCATATTAAAATTCAGCGGTGTATACAAGTATTGTGATTGAAAAGGCAGCATATATGGTTGGAAATCAGTAAATTATAGAATGGAATCAATAAGTTGGAACTTGGTAGGTGCCGTTTATGTGGCCATAGTGGAAAATGGGCGTATGTATATGAGCGTGATACGCCGGAAATTCTGTGGATTGACTGGCCTAGGGTCGCGCAATTAAATATTTCCCAGTTAGTAAGGGAATACTGGTGTAATTTCTATGGCATGACAAGATATCGGTACGGAAAACGGATGATAATGAAGAAAAACCATGCATATGTGCAGTTAATGGACGTTTGGGCAAGTTGTCTCCTCTGGGTCGCCAATGGATTACAGCAAAGATTATTAGTTATAGCAGACACGTCTCTCTTTCCATTTTACAACTCAAGTTGTATGGAAGTCTTTGGAAATTTGGGGAAAACTTATGACTTCCAGCGTGACTCGCGCCAGGGTTTTGACACCGCTCAGTCAAGTGAATACCCCTGTGCGTATTACAATATATATATATATATATATATATATATATATATATATATATATATATATATATATATATATATATATATATATATAATACTACATCACGGTTAATATAATATATATATATATAATACTACATCACGGTTAATATAATATATATATATAATACTACATCACGGTTAATATATATATATATATATATATATATATATATAATACTACATCACGGTTAATATAATATATATAATAATACATCACGGTTAATAGAGGTAAAGGTGAACACGTGGTTAGTAATGACGTCATACAGTTAGATTCAACTTTCGTGATCACCGTAATATTAATTAAATTATTTACTACAATGAAAAATAATTTTCATGATAATATATCTTGAAATTCTTCACTGTCCGATATGGATCACTGTAAGCATTCAAATGTTTTCAAGGAGACTGGATGAGCCGAATATGCTAGACGTTATATCTTAAAATGTATAATGCTTTATTTAATGACAGAGGGAAATATTGATGTATTGTTGTTGTCGTATATTTTATTTGTCCTATCAAATGTTTAGATGCAGATATCTAGGTTTTATAACATTGATTGACTTTTAATGAATCAAGTAATGACAATAAACTATTGTTTGTATTAATCATACATTGTCAGCTAAATAAATCCACTGTTTATGTCCATTTTAATGTGAATCTTTCTAACAATGCTAATATCATGTATTACTCTCTCTGCAAGGTTGTAAATTGCTAACAGATTTGTATCCTTCAGGGACAAGGTTCTTGAACCGGAAGCAAACCTGACGGTGTCTAAAAACTTTGTAGGTTGGCTTAGCATAAAAGTCACTAATGCTGCAAACTATTGGACTGTTTACCGGACGGAAAACCTCGGACTATATATGCGGGTGACCGATGTGAAAAAAGGTGAGAAGAGAATTGTTTAAGGATAAATAATAAGTGTAATTCAAATCGTTCTCAGTAATTATGAAAGACACGAGAAAGAATTAACTACTATAATACCATCCCAAACATAAGTTATGTCTAAATATTTTGTAAGAAAAAGTTGCTTTCTGCATTCAAAATGCTTAATACACATGATGATAAAAAAATCTTTTACCACAGTATTGATCTTTATTCTTTGGGTTACAATTTACCATTATCTGATGTTTAATTTATTTCAGGTCGAGACATTGATCCTGTAAAGTTTGGAATTGTAGGAGAAGATGGTCCTGAAAACAAGCAGCCATTTATGGTTGGCTTTTTTAAGATGACAAATGAATTGCACTTGCGGCAAAGACGTTCAGGACGGAAACGTCAGAACTATTCACCGACAGAGGAAGAAGACACAGAGGACTATTATCACTGGGGAGAGGGAGGACACAGCTATTGTGAGTTAAATTGGATCTTTCTTTCCTTGCTTTATTTATTAGTTTTGGATGTACAAAACACAATTTGTGTAGAATAATGGATGTCTAGTATTGTGTACTTCTATACTGTAGGTGGAAACCTTAATTACAGTCGTTGGTTAATAAACATGTTCACACCATCAGAAATGAAAGTAAGAGTAGTAATTGGGATTAACATGCATATATGTTGTTATTTGCAGACAGTTCTATAATCTTACCAGGGATTACCAATGTGATATATATATATGTTTTTATGGACAGACAACTCAAGACTTTTACCTGGGATGAACAATGTTGTCAGGGCAGGCATCTTGATAATCTTACCTGGGATTAACAATGTGATAAATGTTGTTATCGACAGACAACACAATAATCTTACACGAGACTAACAATGTAATAAGTGTTGCTATGGACAGATAACTCAGTAATCTTACCTGAGATTAACTGATTAATAATTGCGATTAACGGTTGTGAGCCGTTTTCTGAAAAACCTGAGTACATCTGAAGTTCGTGTCTTTTTTTTTTCATTATGTCAAATTTTAATTATTATCACCTTTTTTGCATTTATGAAGTAACCACAGTGCTGACAAAATGGAATAAAACAAAATATCATATCAGTATCCCATTGGATTCTCTTTATTGTTCCAAAAAAGTTACTTATTATTTTTCAGATTTGTTTTGTTTTTATGGTTTAACGTCATTTTTCAGCACAATATAGGCTATACATGGTGGCCATTTTTAATGGTGGAGGAAGAAACCGGAAAACCCCGGAAAGAACCACCGACCTACGAGAAGCTACTGGCAAGCTTTCTCACATAACTACATTTGCCGAACCTTAGACTCGAACACGTGCAAACAGAGGTGAGATGGCAGTGGTTCCTAACGGAAGGCGTTTTAGACCACTCGGCCACTCGGGGCCCCTTATTTTTTTCTCTGAACACAAGTTGTCAGGATTTTACATAATGCCATACATCACCATCTTATCCTGATATTAGCACATGTTCTCTTACTTAGACCCACGCACACTTTTGTACACAATAAAAACCTTTCATTTACAAATGCCTTGGTGTTTACATAACCTGTTTGCTTTATTTGAAAGTTAAAAAGACCTAAGAAATCAAAAGAAAGGTTGACAAAAGGTTCAATTTTTCTTAAATTCATTTCTATTATTCTCTTACAAATATTAATGTGGTCTTTTGTATGATAAAACAGTTTGTATAATAGGTGAGATTTGGGATTTCCTTCCCTTTAGGTCAGATTTGGGATTTCCTTCCCTTTAGGTCAGATTTGGGATTTCCTTCCCTTTACATAATTATTATGAAGATGATAAGATTGTCAAAGATCTTTTTTCCTATAAATATATCTTTACCAACGTTCCCTCTAAGGCATCCCCACACAGCTGAATTGTCAAGTTTTGCTGAATCCAACGTTAAATTTTGCTCGTCTCCGTAATGCTTGCGCAGTGCAGCGAACACTGCGCGCACTTCTACCATTCGCTTAGAGGGAACGTTGATCTTTACATGTAATTTAAAATTTTGGATCATACGTTTGGATTCATGACACAAATAATTCCCAAAACTGAACAGTAATATAAGCAAGTCCTCAATTTGTTATATTATCTTCTTATAGAAGACGCATTTAAATGCAGCCTTAGACAAGCATGCCCCAATTAAAACAAAAAGGGTTAAACACCAAATTACACCCAAGTGGATTACCCCTGAGATCATTGAGGCTAGGCACCTAAGAGATAATTTCCACAAGAAAAAAGACATGAAAAGCTATAGAAAGTGGAGGAATAAAACTAAGCATCTGATAACTAAGGCAAAAGAGAACTACTATGAACAGGCTATTAATGAAAGTAAGAGTACCAAAACATTGTGGAAGCATCTAAAAGAGCTCAACCCACCCAAGAACAGTTGTCTTCCCCCTAGACTTAAAGCAAAATGATGATATAGCAACATCTGAAAAAAGACATTGTGGAAATGTTCAACAATTTCTTCATAAGCATCTCCAGTAACAGTTTTCAGAACCAGACTAACATCCCAATTGAACTTGATACTCTACTATTATTTATAAGAGCTAAAATTCCTGAAGATAATTATTTTTCAATAGCTAATGTTAGTGAAGCGGATGTTTTTGATATGCTAATAAAGTTGAATATTAATAAATCCTCTGGACTGGATGGTATTGGTCCATGAATTCTTAAAACAGCTGCACTAGTAATAACAAAGTCACTAACGCATATCATAAATTGAAGTATAATGAGTGTATATTTTCCAGAAAAACTGAAATGTGCAAAGGTTACACCTATCTTTAAGAAAGGAGAAAAGGAGGATCCAGGAAATTACAGACCAATATCAATTCTACCTATATTGTCAAAACTGTTTGAAAAGCATGTAGCCATTCAGGTCTATAAATGTTTTGAAACAAACTCTTTATTTCATAAAGCACAATCAGGATTTAGAAAGTACCACTCGTGCGAAACAGAACTTACTAAATTAATTGATCTTTGGCTGAAGGAAATGGATAATGGACATATGACTGGGATTGTTTTCCTTGACTTCAAGAAAGCTTTTGATCTTGTTAATCATGAAATTCTGCTGCAAAAGTTTAACTGTTACAGGTTTGACAATCCTTCTTTAAACTGGTTTAGATCATACCTAAACCAAAGGTCTCAACAAGTAAGCATTGGCAATATTAGCTCTCAAACTCGCACTATTCATTCAGGAGTCCCTCAAGGCTCAGTTTTAGGCCCTCTCCTCTTCCTTATCTATATCAATGCTCTACCATTCAATAATGAATCCACAAATACAGATTTGTTTGCAGATGATGCAACCTTGTATACATCTAGTTCTGATACTGAAGTTATCCAAACAAGATTAAACTCAGACCTTATTAGAGTCCAAAACTGAGCACAACAAAATAGGATGGTAATTAATGAAGGTAAAACAAATGTATGATTCTGGAGACGACACAAAAGCTACACAAGTCAGGGAACCCAAAACTATCTCTTGCAATAAATAATCATCCATTAGACAATGTGGAACATAAAAGGCTTGTAGGTGTGTCCATAGATAATAATTTATTATGGAATAACCATATTGATAAGCTTTGTAAAACACTGTCATCCAAAATTGCCCTTCTCAGCAAAATAAAGAAATATTTACCTATGGAAACTCTCAATCTATACTACAAGTCATATATTCTTCCAACAATGGATTACTGTTCTAATGTATGGGGAAACTGTGCTAAATCTGAACTTGACAGGATTTATAAACTCCAGAAACAAGCAGCACATGTAATGTTAGATACATCTGTTGACCATCCCTCAAAAGCATTATTTACAGAACTCAAATGGTTCACAATATATGACAGGATAGATTTTCACAAGGCAGTTCTTTTATAAAAATGTCTACATGGAACTGTACCAGAGTATCTTCAGGAGTTATTCAGGCCTTTTTCAACACAATACCAGTTGAGATCAGTATCACATGGAAACCTTTTACTACCAAAACCAAGAACAGAGCAATTCAAAAAGTTTTCAATACTCTGGTACAGTTCTGTGGATAATACTTCAACTACATGTAAAATCGGCTGAAAATATTAAAGTATTTAAGAAGAGATATAATGAGCATGCATGTGTTTCTAATAGATAATGGAATTTAGTATTTTAATACTAAACATGCTAAAATAAGCACTAATTATTGCTTTCTTCACACAATGTGCATTTGTTATATACTCGTTAAGAGGGCCTCAAGGGAGAATAGTCTTTGACTAAAGAGTCACCCTCTATAAATAAAGCATTATTATTATTATTATTATTATTATTATTATTATTATTATTATTATTTTAAATTATTCTATTTCACACCAAAAAAATTTGGCAATATTTGTGTGTAAAATCTAAATGTACAGCTAATTACTTTTTAGTTTTTGTACAACGTTTAGCCAAAACAATGAGTTGAAAAATTCATTGACACGAATTGCACACCCAAGCTGGCTGACCAAGTTTTATATCTATGCTTTGGCTTTTGTATCTTGGCTGTTGCCATTTCTTTATAAATAAAGTTGTTCTTGAATTCAGGTTTTCTTTTTATTCATTTATTCAGACTTAAGACCAGATCACCACATCAGAATCTTTGGTGTGCAAGATTATTTTCACAAATCAATTAATGAATGATTTTTTTTTGGTGATAAAGATATTGTATGCAAAGCACTGAAGTAACATCTTTTAAACTCGGCTGTTATTCTTGTTGGTGCGGCTTTTGATTGTTCATAAACCTTAACCAAATCGCAATCTACTGGGATTAATGTTCGTCCAAAATAGCCTAAAGTTACCAAATGATGTAGAGTCATTAGCTTGAGTTTAATCCTAAGTCGAGCAACAATAATCATTTAAGACTAGCGTTCTTTCATTTTGGTGACGTAATGTAACAAGGTCATGCGCAGATTAGTATGGTGTACAGTCTGCATGAAGTTAGCAATAATTTGTTGGGTGTCTCGTCTCATGCGCTTATGTTTATATTAAAATAACATTTTGAAGGTTTGAATTGCATGTATAAATCTAAAACATATAACAAAACACATATATCCTGTTTAAATGAAAGTATTGCGTATTGGTCTTATTGAACTATCATTATTATTATTATTATTATTATTATTATTATTATTATTATTATTATTATTATATTAGTTTATTATTTTTTATCATTATTGTTATTATTATTATTATTATTATTGCTATTACATTTATTGTTATTATTATTTATTATTATTAATTTTTAAAATTATTTATTATCATTATTGCTATTATTAATTTTTACTATTATTTATTATTACATGTATTGTTGTTATTAATTATTGTTTTTTCTTATTTATTATTATCATTGTTATTATTATTATTATTTTTATTATTTATTCTTCTTAATATTAGTATTGCTATTATATTTATTATTATTATTAATTTTTTAAAAGTTCTTTTTAATTATCATTATTGCTATTATTGATTTTTATTTTTATTATTTATTATTATTATTATATGTATTGTTATTAATTTTTTTTCTTATTTATTATTATTATTATTATTATTATTATTGTTATTATTATTTTTCTTCTTCTTATTATTATTTTCTTTTCATGACTCATGATTTTCTGCTTTAACAGCTGGTGAGCATTTTAGACGTCAGGCATGCCAACGACACACGTTGTATGTTAGTTTCAAAAGTTTAGGATGGAAGGTAAATGCGTTTTATTTCTTGATACAATTTTGCCTTTCCTATAATTTATTCTAATGTATGTATTTATTTGCCATTCACGTATTTATTTATCTCTTTTTTAGTTTATCGTAAATATAGTTATATTCAAATTCCAATTCAAGCTTTTAGTGATGTCTATCTGTCTGTCTGTCTGTCTGACTCTCTCTCTCTCTCTCTCTCTCTCTCTCTGTACATACATACATACATACATACATACATACATACATACATACATACATACATACATACATACATACATACATACATACATACATACATACATACAAAGGACTCTCATTGCTAAAATTTGCTCGAAAGGGTTTTCAAACACTATAAATAGCTCCAAGTTGGCTCCCATCGCGATATTTTTCTTCAAAAGCTGTCAATGCTGTAATTTGCTTGAAAGGACTCGTTCTTGTTAGCTTCAATGCTCCCCTATCGCGATAATTTGCTTCAATGCTCTCTATTGTGATAATCTGTTTCAATGCTCCTTATTGAGATAATTTGCTTCAATGCTACCTATTGCGATAATTTACTTTAATGTTCCCCTATCGCGATAATTTGCTTCAATACTCCCTATTGCGATAATTCTCTTCCATGCTTCCTATTGTGATAATTTGCTTCAATGCTTCCTATTTCGATAATTCGCTTCAATGCTCCTTATTGCGATAATTTGCTTAAATGCTCCCTATCGCGATGATTTACTTAAATGCTCCCCAATCGCGATAATTTGCTTCACTGCTCCCTATCGCGATAATTTGCTTCAATGCTTCCTTTCGCGATAATTTGCTTCAATGCTTCCTATTGCGATAATTTACTTTAATGCTCCCCTATCGCGATAATTTGCTTCAATGCTTCCTATTGCGATAATTTACTGGACCCTGTGATTGGCTTCTTGCAATGTCAACGTATTATGGAGATCTCATGGAGCCACACTAAACTCTGGCTGTACACAGCTTTATTATTATTATTATTATTATTATTATTATTATTATTCCACCTTTTTAAAATTCAGTTTATCCATTTTAAAGATTTGTTTATGTGCAGATAGTAAGGTACGTATATTTGGCAACATCTTTATGCATTTCAGGATTGGGTTATCGCCCCTGATGGATATGCTGCGTTTTATTGTGGAGGGGAATGTTCATTCCCACTAGGGGCGCATTTGAATGCTACAAATCATGCTATAGTTCAGACTCTTGTCCACCTTTACGAGCCAAATGAGGTCCCCAAACCTTGCTGTGCGCCAACACAAATGACGGGAATATCAGTCCTTCATTTTGATGACAACTCGAACGTATTGCTAAAAATATACAAGGACATGGTAGTGAAATCTTGTGGCTGCCACTGACAACACATTATCATCCTTGAACAGATTCTTTGCAGTAATAATTTATTATTTTAAACTTTCCTGAAACTGTTTTCCTTCAATATAATAATGTGTGTGCAAGCTTGTTGGTAGTAAATAAGTTTGTTTGGAACGTATGTACAGATAGGATCAAAGGACAGTTTTAATTCCAAGTTTATTGGGAACGTATGTACAAATAGAATCAAAGGACAATTTAATACCAACAAACACCATCTTAATACCAACAAACATTAATCTTAATACTGACAAACATTAATCTTAATACCGATAAACTTTAATTTTAGTAACGACGGACAGCAATCTTAATACCGACGAACGGCAATCTTTATACCGACGACCATTAATCTTAATACCGGCGAACAGCAATCTTAATACCGACTAACATTAATCTTAATACCGACTAACATTAATCTTAATACCGACGAACATTAATCTTAATACCGACGAACATTAATCTTAATACCGACAAACAGCAATCATAATACCAACGAACAGCAATTTTAATACTGACGAACACAAACCTTAATACTGATGAACATCAATCGTCATATCGACGAACATCAATCGTCATATCGACGAACATTAATCTTAATACCGACGAACAGCAATCATAATACCGACGAACAGCAATTTTAATACTGATGAACACAAACCTAAATACCGATGAACATCAATCGTCATACTGACGAACACAAATCTGCATTGTCATATAATCAAAAAAACTAATATTTTTCCAGAAATAAACGATCATCATGATGATGAAATTCACCGCAGAGTAGAGATAAGAAAACAGAATGTTCATGAGTGTCACAAACAAAATATCATTCATGACTTTGATCTCACACAAACTTCCTGGATCAAGAGTTCTTCATTATGTTGAAGTTAAGAGATTGTCATGGAATCATCTTTTTATCCAATAACAATTTGTATCTTTATTTGACCTTCTTTTAGTTAGTACTAACTGTTTGGATTATTATTTTGTTTTTCGATTGCTGATGTATTACAATAGATTCAAGGAATGCTGAATGACAACTGTGTTAGGATGTTCTTTTGCCATTTGATTGTGAACAATAGAAGAGACATTAGAACAGTCAGGAAATCAGGAAAAGATCTGGACTGTGAGGCGATTGTGATTTCATTACAATCCTGAAGCAATAATGAAACCATTCCTTTTATAAACTAAACCAAGTATTTTTTTTCACCATTAGTAATTGCTTTAGAATTTTAATAACATAGTATCTATGTGAAATATTATAATGCATAATATTATTCACCATCATTTAGTCGATAGAAAGAAGAGTCCCCATGGTTGAAATAAAACCCTGATTACTAGCAATTGTGCCATGTGACTGTCTAACGCCATATCACTATAAGATAAGATTACAAGCAATTGTGCCATGTGACTGTCTAACGCCATATCACTATAAGATAAGATTACTAGCAATTATGCCATGTGACTGTCTAACGCCATATCACTAGAAGATAAGATTACTAGCAATTGTGCCATGTGAATGTCTAACGCCATATCACTATAAAATAAGATTACTAGCAATTATGCCATGTGACTGTCTAACGCCATATCACTAGAAGATAAGATTACTAGCAATTATGCCATGGGGCTGTCTAGTGCCAGATCGCTACACGATAAGATTACTAGATATTATACCATAGGACTGGACAGTCTAATACCGTATCACTATACGATAAGATTACTAGAAATTATGACATGGGACTGTCTAATACCGTATCACTATACAATAAGATTACTAGAAATTATGACATGGGACTGTCTAATACCGTATCACTATACAATAAGATTACTAGAAATTATGACATGGGACTGTCTAATACCGTATCACTATACAATAAGATTACTAGAAATGGGACTGTCTAATACCGTATCACTATACAATAAGATTACTAGAAATGGGACTGTCTAATACCGTATCACTATACGATAAGATTACTAGAAATGGGATTGTTTAACGTCGTACGCTATATGTTGTAATAATTGGACTAGTTCAAGTTTCCGCGTGAGAATAGTTTGCAATAGCGGAGTCTGGTACAAAGCTTCATATGTGAGACATACTTGTCACTTGACACTTAGTTTATAATTAATCTGATTAAGCACTGCATCACAATTAACCTTTTCAACAAGTAAGCATCATATTTTTTACCTGAATGTTACAAAGACAAGGTTGTGAAAGTATGTGTTAATTAGCTTTATACTTCAAGAAAGTCTTGATAAAGTAATACAATTGGATAGCATTATAGAGATCACATCATTGATAAAGTTATACGGTATGACTAAATGTAATGTGAATCGCTAACTGACCTTATAATATTATTTAATATACTAGATGTCACACGAGTCAATAATTGGCCTTGATAGTGTTTAATCTTATGCCAGATGTCACAAGTCAATAATTGACCTTGATAGCGTTTTATATTATGATGTCACATAAGTCAATAATTTACCTTGATTTACCTTGATAGTGTTTTATATTATGATGTCACACGAGTCAATAATTGGCCTTGATAGTGTTTTATATTATCCTGTCACATAAGTCAATAATTGACCTTGATAGTGTTTAATCTTATGACAGATGTCACACGAGTCAATAATTGACCTTGAGAGTGTTTTATATTATGATGTCACATAAGTCAATAATGGATTATGTTATTTAGTATACTAGATTTCGCATGAGTCAGTAATTGGTCATGATAAATTGACTTTAAAGTTTTTGTTAGTATACTAGATGTCAATTTAGTCTACAATTATCGAAAACTGCAAGACAAGCGAATTATGTGCAAGGGGTGGTTGATGGCACAAACGTGTTTTGGTTAAAGATGTAATATAAGAAACGAATAAAAACAGTATTCAAGTCACATAATTAAACCCTTTTAAACACTTAAGTTTTATAGTTTTTCCTTATTCCTGTTTTAAGCTTCAAATTGAAAAAGCATTTATTTGTAAGATACATTTGAGGTATAAGCTGCTTTCCTTCTGACTTACCGAGTTGCCTAATATTTGCTTGAAATATATATATATATATATATATATATATATATATATATATATATATATATATATATATATATATTTGGGGGCTCATTATGTGATGAGCGTGTTTACTAACTGTACATAGATATGTGTAATTCATATTTTGAATTATGTGATGTACGTAAGATTTTGATATTTACATGGTAATCTGTCTTCCACGTGATTATCGTCTTTATTTTGTGTCATTTGTTTCCTGTTTACGTTCATACCCACATAACATCTTGAACACGCGTCCTCTTATAGTTTTCATTGCTATTCATGTCTTTTTAAAATTATTACAATTACTTTTATCTTGACGGGTCCTCATGTTGGCCATCTGAAATGTTGAGGGAAAAAAGTATATGAAAATCAAATGCATTTCATTCTTGTTGTGTCACAGTTCGTGTCTCACTGTTTTCTTTTAACTAGAAAACATCCATAGCTCTAAATGTTATTCTCAGTAACTCCCTATGCTGCTCTATTTCAAAAATCCATCTTCATTGCATTACATGAAAAAGGGTTGTGATGGCTAAAGTCCATTCTCCAGCTCACCATACATGGTGGCATTACATGAAAAAGTATTGTGATGGCTATAGGCCATTTTTCAGCACACACAATACATGACGGCATAACATGAAAAACGTGTTGTGATGGCTAAAGACCATTTTTCAGCAAATACCTTACATGGCGGCCGGTATAAATGGTGGAACATAAATGTGGTATACCTCGGGAGAAACCGTTGTCATAAATAACATTGTGACATTCACTGTATGTATACTGATGAAGCGTCATTCTTTGACGTCATCGTGTGCAGTGAACAAATCTGGATATAAAGTATAATTTTAATGTTAATATATTCCCATCTTTCTGTTTACATTATTGCCTCGCTATTTCAAATGTTATTTTCGGTACAGGTGCCACAGTTAAGCTCTTGCATTAAGCTGTTACTCTGTTATGTACTGCCATGAACTGTATACATGTAGCATGCAGAAATAGGTTACAGTTACTAACTTTTTAATCCCCAGTGATTACGTTGATGTAGCCATTGTTCTCTGGCACTGTTGCACGTGCTGTCATGACACCTAATTTGGACATTTATATTACAGGATTGTTCTCACAATGACCTAATCTTATTTCTTAATGATAGGGGGCACTCTAGCGACAAGGGGAATTTTAACATGGTGGGCCTATCGAGCGTCAAGGGGAATTGAACATGGTGGGCCTATCGAGCGTCAAGGGGAATTGAACATGGGAACTATTTGGGCCTATCGAGCGTCAAGGGGAATTGAACATGGTGGGCCTATCGAGCGTCAAGGTGAATTGAACATGGGAACTATTTGGGCCTATCTAGCGTCAAGGGAAAATTGAACATGGTGGGCCTATCGAGCGTCAAGGGGAATTGAACATGGGAACTATTTGGGCCTATCTAGCGTCAAGGAAAAATTGAACATGGTGGGCCTATCGAGCGTCAAGGGGAATTGAACATGGGAACTATTTGGGCCTATCTAGCGTCAAGGAAAATTGAACATGGTGGGCCTATCGAGCGTCAAAGGGGAATTGAACATGGGAACTATTTGGGCCTATCTAGCGTCAAGGAAAATTTAACATGGTGGGCCTATCGAGCGTCAAGGGGAATTGAACATGGGAACTATTTGGGCCTATCTAGCGTCAAGGAAAATTTAACATGGTGGGCCTATCGAGCGTCAAAGGGGAATTGAACATGGGAACTATTTGGGCCTATCTAGCGTCAAGGAAAATTTAACATGGTGGGCCTATCGAGCGTCAAAGGGGAATTTAACATGGGAACTATCTAGCCACAAGGGAAAATTAAACAGGGGAAATATTATTTGTATTTGCGTCTGTCTAGCAACAAGGGAAATGGAGGCAAAGAAAGCCAATATCTATTCGAGGTATATGAGTGGCCCTAAAAAGGGCCGTTAAGTGTAATGTTAACAGTATATTCTTAACACAGTGGGCATCTCACGGATCTTCTTCTCTTCCTTAAACTTCTCACTTCAGGTCCATACAGGAGAACTCTCTTTAAACAATCTTGCCTCTCGACATATATCCTTCTCTTCCAAAGGGCAGTATGAGTCATATGAGTGATAGTCCACGATGATCTGACATACATGGGTAAGTCAGTACGAAATAGCATGGTAGAAACAAGGGAAGAAGATTCTACGTTGGTCCACATCTTGTGATGAGAACAGGTGAAGCGAATGCATTGTAATGCGGTTATTTATAGGGGAAGAGCAGATCGAAACGAATTGAGTGTATTCACCAATCCAAACATGCGTTACAAAAGTCAGTCACAGTCGTCCAATCGGAAGTGAGTAGTCTGTGACGTCACTTTCCCTATATAGAGGTACAAGCGTCTGTGCGCAGTCAATCGATGCGACAGAGTTGTCAATCATGTCGGACACTAAGAAGACGATGAACTGGGGTGAGCCAGTAGTGGAGACAGCATGTAATGGGACAGCAGTGACTACCAAAGTCATGACAAATCTACATCCAGAAGAAGATGATTTTAACTGGGATATTGTGGATTTTCTAACTTCACAAGAATTTGTTCCGGAACCTTCGTTACCTTCTGCTTCTTCTTATGTACACGTCGATGATTTTAAGCAGAGACAAAAAGAAGAACTGGAGTAATTTTTACAAAAACAGAAAGAAGAAGAACAAGCTTTCTTATTCAACAGCGGGAAGAAGACTATGCAAGAATGAAACACCAGGAAGAAACAGTAGCAGCAGCCGAGAAGAATAAAGACCAAGGACAGAAAGAGAATAGTGAAAATCAAACGGTTACTACGGTACTTTTAGATATTTTAGCAGAGTTAAGAACTTTGAAACAAATGTATCAGACTTATTTATCACGACCGAAGAGAAAAAGACCTTCTCGAGCTAAACAACCTAATCAAACTGTGACTACGTCTGCCATACCACCGTTAGGGATTTCTACCAAATCATTGACAGGAACCACCAGTCCCGAAGTAGGCATTGGCGGTGGCAAAGGCTTACGACAGCTAAAGATGATTTTCGTCCCATTTCTGAGTTTGTTTTGCTTTAAACAAAGAAAACCCCAACGGCCCTTTTCAGGGCCACTCAAATTATTTCGAAAAGAAATACTATTTCAAGTGCCTAATTCAATGAAAACTCAAAAGTCCTTTTTAGGTTTTTAAACCCATGATGTACGTGTGAGTATATGAGTGTGTGAGTGTAGGTTCGTATTCTATAAAAATCAAAACCAAGAGACACTCACTTTTTTCCGTCTGGTGTATTCTGGTACAAACGTTACAATCCAATATTACAACATAACATAACACAATACCACTTTAAACAGTTTATAGGTTTCTTCTGTTCACTCTTTCTGTTTCTTCAATTTCTTTACTGTCACAGGTTTTTCTTTTTCTTCTTCCTCCTCACTTTCGTTTCGTCTTCTTTTCTTGTCTTAGTGAACGTGTCGAACTTCTTCCTTGGGGGAGGGTACCTCTTCCTACTGTTCAGAATTCCTTTTCTCCTCCTCCTTCTGTTCCTGTTGTTTCTTAGGACAGTTTGGAGACCAATGTCCTTTCTCTTTACAATGATAACAGGTATCTTGACTTTTGTCTCTTCTAACACCTGTTTTGTTTTTGTCACGATCTGGACATTCTGTAGCCCAATTCCTTTCTTCTTACAGATATAGCAAGTATCTTGACTTTTATCTAGAAAGGAGGGAGAGTAGTCCGTCGGCTTGTCTGAAGAAAACTTTCGTATGACACCACGTAAAGCTCTGATGAGAAGTTCAACTTGTGTAGGCTCTTCCATCGTTCTGGTCAATGTGAGAGCGGAATGAATACTGAAAGGTTAGACACTGACCCTTTATATATGCACGGACCGGACATAAATATTAGGAGTCATGATTTTTAAAATGTAGTCATTTGATTTTTTGCAGACAAGATGAAAAGACCGCATCATGTTGTGGAGAAAGAAGACAGTAAGAGACAGAAATGTAATGTATCGCCTACCACAGTAGCTGAAGTCTTGTTTCAAATTCATGTCAGTGATTTTGAAGATGACACGAGTGAGCCAGAATCCACACTCAGACAAGAGACGTCCAAGCACATCGACTACGGAAAAGTCACTGCTCATGACCCATGTTTCTCTTCCACAAGGGACAGGACGCAAAAAAGTGTTATTGGTCGACAACCTTTGCAACACAAAAACAAGCCTCGTCCGAATTAACAATTCTCAAGACCAGATGTGCTTAGCCTGTGCTGTCGACGTGGGACGATCGTACGCCAACAAGAACGACACGGCAGAATGGAAAAGAGACTGGAAAACTATTCAACGTTTGGACCGAGCCAAACAACGAAGTGAAGCAGAACTCCTGTTACAGCAAGCGGGAATATCCAAAAACACTCCTTGCGACATTCCAGAAATGCAACAATTGCAAGACGTCTTGGCTCCACATTACACCTTGAAAGTACACCCTCAAGAAGTGAATGGTCCTCTTTTGTTTCGAGGCCACGATTTCAAAGACGGAATATACATTCACGTCTATCATCACGATGGTCATTTTGATACCATTACCAGTATCACTGGATTCCTGGGATACAGTTATTACTGTGAAAAATGTGACTATGGCTATAACAATCGAGAACAACACAAGCATTGTGGATCGAAATGTTAGGGATGTTTGGCCTCTCAACGCTGTTTGGACAAAGGACAAGAAAGAGTGCATTGCCCTGTTTGTCAGCGCACTTATGTCAGTCCTACCTGTTACCAACAACATTTGAAGATGCAAGGTTCACAGCATTTGCCTGAGGCTGACGACTATGACCCCGATAACATGCGTACCGAACGAGAAGCTTTCTTCGCTTGGTACCAGACTCACGCCACGGACCCCTTTGACTTTCAAGAAGAAATGTTAAAGTACTGTCGATATGACGTGGACATTTTACGACGTTGCTGTGGAAAATTTCGAGATATGTTCATGGAACACGGAGGGATCGATCCTTTTAAAGAAGCTTGTACCATCGCCAAAGCATGTTCCTTAGTGTACCGAAAATGATTTATGCCTGAAATACCCTGGCTGTCATAAGCCCTCAAACGACGAACTTTGTCAAACGCCAATACTCGGTCAAAGCCCTACGTCGGCTACATTACCTGTGCGACAAAGAAGACAAATGGATCCAACACGCTCGCAACGGAGGAGGTGAAAAGACCATTGGAACGTATGCGGTGGATGGCTGGGACTAGTTTTTACAATGGACTATGGAAGACTTGTACCAGACAACTTGCCAGCGACGTTTGAAGCTAGAACAGCAAGAATATCAAGTGGTGGAAATGTGGGAACACGAGTACTATCAGCGTTTGAAAATTAATCCCGAGTTTAAACGCATCGTAGAAAGTTACAAGTTAGTGGACCCCCTGAACCCATGGGATAGTTTGGGATAGGCGATCGTTTGCCAAATTGATGTTAAATTGCTTGTGGGGTAAAATGGCACAACGAAAGTCTTTACCCAAGACGGAGTATTTGTCCGAACCTTCTCGCTACTTCCAGATGATTCACGACAAAACCAAATACATGAAACACGTGGACGTAAATCATGATGACTTGATCTTAATCTATTACAAAGAAGAACTAGACTTTGTAGAAGCCGACAAATTTGGAAAAATCATCATTGCGGATTACGTGACAGCCCGCGCTCGCTTAAAATTGTACGAAGTGTTAGAACTGTTAGGAGATCGTGTGTTGTATTTTGATACAAAAGTTGCATCTATATTCACCGACCGAACCAGTGTTACCCTGCCATCGAAGGAGACCGTTTAGTAGCGTGGACCGATGAACATCCCGACGACAAGATTCTATGTTTTGCAAGTGGCGGTCCTAAAAATTACGGCTACGAATACCGAGACCCACAAGGAGAAATGCACACCGAATGTAAAGTGAAAGGATTGACTCTCAATTATCGCACCAGTCAAGTGGTGAACTTTAACGTACTACAAGAAGCCTTACAGTCGGGACAAGATAAAACTTTTAAAGTGACCACCCACGAACCGCACAATATTGTCCGTTTACCTTTCACACCAAATCGTCAGCCGACCTTTGGAAAAAGTCTATCAAATCGTGTACTAGAAAAGAGTACGACTTCCCAATCACTTCATGTTACCGTACGGTCACGTCGAGATTGGGCAGCATATAAAAAGGGACATTGTCCAAAACCAATAGTTCATTTTGTAACTACAACGACCAAGCGACACAAGATGAATCCGTTTAAACAGGCATCATTCAAATTTGGGAATTGTAATACAAATGAACCTTCCCCGAGTGTGAAAAGTACTGGATGGATATGACCCATGCATTGCAACGGAAATTGTCCGGCAGGAAACTGTAATTGCGTTACAGAATGCGATGCAAAACCTTGCGATTGCAGTGATGCCAGACGCTGTGACCTTAGCGATTCAGCAGGAAATCGTGGGAACTTTGCTATGACTACTACCCCTATATCTACCCTGGAAAGTGATGCTGTGCGTGTCAAACCTGAGGGATGCGAAAGCGGTGCCACACGTTATCGTGGACTCCTAGGAATTTCATCGTACCTGCATAGAACTGAATTGAGGAGAGTCGAATATACGTTCACTACGAGCTTTGCCTGAACACTGTCACTTTAAAAGTCGATTCCAAACCTTCAAAGATAAATGACCAAAATATCTGCCTGCACCAACTCCTGAAGAATTAGCCAGAGCCGGATTTTTCTATTTGGGCGAAGGGGATAAAATCAAGTGTTTCAGTTGTGGTGTGTCCATTTACAAGTGGGAACAGAAAGATTCCGCTTCCCTGGAGCATGCTCGATGGTCTCCGACTTGTAAATACCTACCTTTAGTGGGACCTTAGTGATTGAAAGTGACAATACTGGTCCATGTCGTTTAACAATCCAGTTTTGGCTTGGAGACAAACCTAGTCCAGTATATAAACCCTCTCTCAAACATAATATTCAAGGATTATCACATGAATTGCAAGAGAAGATCTACAAGGACCTTTGGCAGGGTCTTGCTAAAGAAAAATCTCAATGGGTGACTGTAGAACATTTGTGTCGTGAAATTCACAAGAGGAAAGTGACAAAAATCAATCAAAGTGTCAGATTTCTCTGGATCAAGGGTATCTTTTTCCACTGTTTCCAATTTAGTTCGTTTACATCTGAAGATGTTTTGATCATTCTTAACCGTTACCCTGAATGGCAGTGGGACGAAATTACACGTTATATTAACCACTCTTGCTTTTGGATAAGATTGACAGTGCCACAAGAAGGAAAAGAATCTGTCACCGATGACAATCACTCTGTTCAAGACAGGAATGTCATGGACATTCCCCCACAAAGACCCTTTCGAGAGGACACTTATGTGACTGTACCCCCTGTAGGGACTATAAGAACATGACACACTACCTCTAGGATACCTTAGTTACCCAAACGATGCTGTACAGAGACTTGTTTATATGTCACTTTGATCGTTACCCTGTGTATTTTATTCCTATACTTATCCATTTGGCTTTTATGTATTTTTGTCTTTCGTGTTGTTCGAATTTAAACATGAATTGAAATAAACGTGTCTTGAAAAAAGTATAAAAACCTCTTGTCTTGTCTGTTTTAATGTCAATAGTACCATACCCTACACTAGTATGGCTACCTCTCCTATTTCTCCTCCTTCCTTCTCGACATTCAAAGTCATTGACGAACACTTAGATCATGCTAGTTGGGAAGCCTTGTATCTTCGTCATCCTTTTAACATGTTAATTGCTGGACCGAGCGGTTCAGGCAAAACCGAGTTTGTCAAACGTTTGATCGAACATAAACATCATTTGGTCGATAGTTCACCTCGACGCATCGTGTGGTGTTACAAAGAGTGGCAATCGGCATACAGCCTCTTGCAAGAAAGTCAAGTCAGTGTTTCGATTATAAATTGATCTTTCTTAAATCCATAGGAGAGTGAGTAGTATTCAGGATAAAATACCCGTCCATAAATATCCGTCTCTCTCATAGGTGGAAAAGGAATATGAAGTTAAACAGAACATAGGGAGAAAAAGCTGTTGCAAAATTATCCCCAACACTCCCGGAATGGAATCTACCGATTCAATCCCTAGAGCACAAAAGCTGATTATACAGACCAACATTTTACCAAAGAAACTGGAACTGAAAACAAAAAAACGCGAAATGTTACAGACCATATTAAAGGAATCTACATGGACAACACAGTGGTTAAAAAATAAAGCTGTCAAGGTTGCACGAGATTAAAGTTTGTCGAGTTTAGTGCTCGTACGGCTGCAATACTAGACTAATTCCGTTCACCAAAAGAGTGCTTCCAAATGTAATTCTAGGCACAATGCATCAATTGAACCATTCCCAGTGGTCACGTCACGCTCTAAATGCCCACCCATACATTGGTTCGAACTTTTTGAGATGAAATTGTATTTCTTCAAAACTACTTTGGTAGAAATAAAATAAATAAAACGATTGAAATTTTAACTTAAAGCTGATAATGAATAAAATTATACATTTTAAAAATCGACCCTTCAGAATCAGTACGATTACATAAATGGTAATGGATGGAATATTTGGAGTGTCTTCTTTACAGTGGTGTACATTATGTGTGATTGAATGCACAGATAGATTCAGAAAATTAAATCGGAATCATCGAGGGGTCAGATTGTGACGGGCGAGAGTTAGGTACCTTGTGTTATATGGTGAGTGTATACATGAATTTACTCAGAATCAAGTGCCTGTGCATCTCACCTCTGTCTGTGTGAGTCCGAGTGTAAGATTCGGCTAATGTAGTTGTGTGAGAAAGCTTGCCAGTATCTTCTCGTGGGTTGGTGGTTCTTTCCGGGGTTTTCTTTCCGGGTTCTTCCTCCACAATAATACTGGCCGCTATGTTGTAAATCCTGCAACAAGATTAACAATACTGACTGTACATGATGCAACCTTAACAATGGTCCCTGAGTTGTCTGCCCTTTATGACCGAAATATGCTGATAATTAACAAATTTGACTGTACATGATGCAACATTGCATATTGTTTTCATATGTTTAAAGAATAGTGTTGCGAATGAAGTCTCCAAATATTCGATCACATGTTTTAAAGAATAGAGTGCTGCGAATGACGTCCCCGAATATTTGGTCACATGTCCTAAAGAACAGAGTGTAGCGAAGGAAGACCCCGAATATTCGGTCACATTTCCTATAGAATAGTGTCGCGAATGAAGTCAAGGTTTTGTATGCTCTGACGTAAAAAAAATCTCTACGAATATGCTGACATGGCAACAGTCTTAAATTTGTCAACAACTTGTATCCATGGCATTGTGCAGAACGTCATTGAATGAATTCACAATAGTAAAAAAAAAATATCGGTTTTGTACAGACCCACAGGTGAGCACTTTGTAATTCTAAAAAATAGTTTAAATAACGAACTACTTTCAAATTAAATCTGAACACATAATTAAATACATTGATTTAAAAAAAAATCCTCGCAAACTAAATCTACGCGCAACATTAAATACAGCTATACAATAAATAAAATAAATAAATAAATAAATAAACAATACAAATTCCTCGCAAACTATAGCCAAACACAACATTAAATACATCTATAAATAAATAAATAAATCCTCTAAAATGTTTTAATAAAAACAACATTAAATACATCTATAAATAAATACATAATTACTTACAAACTAAATCCATATATTTCTTCTCAACTAAATCTAAGCAAAACATTAAATACACCCATATATTTCTTCACACGATATTGAATATGCAGAGACTCATAGAAAAACGAAAAACAGGAATCTTAAGAACATTACTTAGATTAAAGTGCTTTGCACTCCCTAGGAGTATGTATCACTATTAGTCGTAATATTGATTCCATTTACTCACTAGGAGTATGTATCACTATTAGTCGTAAGATTGGTTCCATTTACTCCCTAGGAGTATGTATCAATATTAGTCGTAATATTGATTCCATTCACTCACTAGGAGTATGTATCACTATTAGTCGTAATATTGATTTCATTCACTCACTAGGAGTATGTATCACTATTAGTCGTAAGATTGATTCCATTTACTCCCTAGGAGTATGTATCACTATTAGTCGTAATATTGATTCCATTCACTCACTAGGAGTATGTATCACTATTAGTCGTAATATTGATTCCATTTACTCCCTAGGAGTATGTATCACTATTAGTCGTAATATTGATTTCATTCACTCACTAGGAGTATGTATCACTATTAGTCGTAATATTGATTCCATTCACTCACTTGGAGTATGTATCACTATTAGTCGTAATATTGATTTCATTCACTCACTAGGAGTATGTATCACTATTAGTCGTAAGATTGATTCCATTTACTCCCTAGGAGTATGTATCACTATTAGTCGTAATATTGATTCCATTCACTCACTAGGAGTATGTATCACTATTAGTCGTAATATTGATTCCATTTACTCCCTAGGAGTATGCATCACTATTAGTCGTAATATTGATTCCATTTACTCACTAGGAGTATGTATCACTATTAGTCGCAAGATTGATTCCATTCACTCACTAGGAGTATGTATTGTCACAGAATTAGGCGAAAATTGAATTGTTTTTTTTTTCTTTCTTGAATTACAAACGAATCTCACCATTTTCTTTGTTTCGTCGTACATGCATTACCTGGGGTGAATAAGTTGTTTTCTCCAAGGTAAGCGGCGTGTAACGATTGGCTTGTGCCTGTGTGTTATTTACATGAAATCCGGACCATTAGTTTCACGTGGTGCACGGCAATCTTGCTGTGATTTCTGTTCACCTTTTAGAGAGTATATAAGGCGGAATATTTCTCATAATAAAGACGGGACCTAAAGTATCTAATCGCAGGATAGATAAGCTCGTCTTTCAATCTCCAGCCAAAGGGCTGATACCGTCGTTGATACCGTTTCTGATAGCGCATCTAATAACATCGCTGATACCGTTTCTGTTAACGTAGCTGATAACGCAGCTGATAGCGCATCTAATAACATCGTTGAAAACGCAACTGATAACGCATTTGATAACGCATCTGATAGCATCTCTGAGAACATCTTTGATAACGTCTTTGATATCGTCTGATTTGTTGTCGAGCATCTATGATTTGTTGCGGAACATCTCTGTATAATAGCTGAATGTGATTGATTGTTGCTGTTTAATTGTGCAAACGAATTGAAGTATCTGACTGTCTTTCTGTCGAACTGTCTGTTCCTCTACATCTGTCGTGACGTATAAATATCCGGAAAGCTAGAAGTCCGAGTGTCGGAGCTGTCTTAGAGTTGTAAACATCCGGGCGACATCTAGGATATTGAGGAACCGTTGGTTCTAGTAGATGTTGTGTGCTGTCTGTACGTATAACTGTGGTGGATCCGTGAAAGGCAAACGGCCGATAAAAGTATTGGTCAACCCTAGGTCTTCGGGGAAACTGGGAGGCGATTCAACTGTGGGTGAATCGTACGGTTATACAGGGTCGAGACACATATGTGTATTGAAATTGTAGTACAATTTAATACATTGTTGTATTTACATGCTTATGTCAGATCACAATAATATTTCAAGGGATTGCATGAAGATCAATAAAAGCTAGCAACTTGATTGAATACAAGTATGTTCGTGCTAGTTGTCGCAGTCCATACGTGCGATAATATAGGTTAATGCTTTGTGTTTGTCATCGTAATATATACTTGCATTAATATAACTTTCGTAAAGGTTCCTTGGATCTGTCTATAGTCCAAGAGATCCCTTTACATCTGAGTTTTATTTTGTATTGATATTTCATTTATTCATGTATTGTGAATGGTTGTGAGTGTAATTGTGGGTTGAGCGCATGAGTTATTGTGTTGATACATCATTATTTTTCAATAATAATTTATTTCATAAATTTATATTTTCTTTCACATATTGTGTTTGTGTTGTTCATTTAATCCACCATCCTCTCGGTAACAATTCTGTTACATGTATCACTATTAGTCGTAATATTGATTCCATTTACTCACTAGGAGTATGTATCACTATTAGTCGTAATATTGGTTTCATTTACTCCCTAAGAGTATGTATCAATATTAGTCGTAATATTGATTCCATTTACTCACTAAGAGTATGTATCACTATTAGTCGTAATATTGATTCCATTTACTCACTAGGAGTATGTATCACTATTAGTCGTAATATTGATTCCATTTACTCCCTAAGAGTATGTATCACTATTAGTCGTAATATTGATTCCATTTACTCCCTAAGAGTATGTATCACTATTAGTCGTAATATTGATTCCATTTACTCCCTAAGAGTATGTCTCACTATAAGTCGTAATATTGATTCCATTTACTCCCTAAGAGTATGTCTCACTATTAGTCGTAATATTGGTTCCATTTACTCCCTAAGAGTATGTATCAATATTAGTCGTAATATTGATTCCATTTACTCACTAAGAGTATGTATCACTATTAGTCGTAATATTGATTCCATTTACTCACTAGGAGTATGTATCACTATTAGTCCTAAGATTGATTCCATTCACTCACTAGGAGTATGTCTCACTATTAGTCGTAATATTGATTACATTTACTCCCTAAGAGTATGTATCACTATTAGTCGTAATATTGATTCCATTTACTCACTAGGAGTATGTATCACTTATTAGTCGTAATATTGCTTCCATTTACTCACTATATACAGTGCCACGACTGTAATACTACTTTTAAGTTAAAACTCAGCCCACCTGACGTGACATATTTTACAATACATCCCTACGTGACATATTTTACAATACATCCCCACGTGACATATTTTACAATACATCCCTACGTGACATATTTTACAATACATCCCTACGTGACATATTTTACAATAGATCCCCACGTGACATATTTTACAATACATCCCCACGTGACATATTTTACAATACATCCCCACGTGACATATTTTACAATACATCCCTACGTGACATAATTTACAATACATCCCTACGTGACATATTTTACAATACATCCCCACGTGACATATTTTACAATCCATCCCTACGTGACATATTTTACAATACATCCCCACGTGACATATTTTACAATACATCCCTACGTGACATATTTTACAATCCATCCCCACGTGACATATTTTACAATACATCCCTACGTGACATATTTTACAATACATCCCTACGTGACATATTTTACAATACATCCCTACGTGACATATTTTACAATAGATCCCCACGTGACATATTTTACAATACATCCCCACGTGACATATTTTACAATACATCCCTACGTGACATAATTTACAATACATCCCTACGTGACATATTTTACAATACATCCCCACGTGACATATTTTACAATACATCCATACGTGACATATTTTACAATAGATCCCCACGTGACATATTTTACAATACATCCCTACGTTACATATTTTACAATCCATCCCCACGTGACATATTTTACAATACATCCCTACGTGACATATTTTACAATACATCCCTACGTGACATAATTTACAATACATCCCCACGTGACATATTTTACAATACATCCCCACGTGACATATTTTACAATACATCCCTACGTGACATATTTTACAATACATCCCCACGTGACATATTTTACAATACATCCCCACGTGACATATTTTACAATCCATCCCCACGTGACATATTTTACAATACATCCCTACGTGACATATTTTACAATACATCCCTACGTGACATATTTTACAATAGATCCCTACGTGACATAAGTGGCATCCATTCAAAATATAAATACAATCTCTATCTAAAATAGAATATACACTACAGCTATTTGAGTAAAAGTTAATTACACTATATATAAGTCTGGACGTCACGGCATAATTTTGAGAGAGAGAGAGAGAGAAAGAGAGAGAGACAGAGACAGACAGACATACGTGTCGGAAATATGATATCAAGAAACGATAAATAATTTTGTAAAAATAAAAACTGTAATGTCATTAATAACAATGATAATAACAAACAATATGTATGTATGTATGTATGTATGTATGTATGTATGTATGTATGTATGTATGTATGTATGTATGTATGTATGTATGTATGCATGCATGCATGCATGTATGTATGTATGTATGTATGTATGTATGTATGTATGACTGACTGACTTACTGAGTTACTGACTTTATTTCCTCTTCAATAGAGATTACATCAGATTAATCAAATTCAGGATAATACAAAATCATGAAATACAACACAAAAGAATATAAATGAAACAAATTGGAAACGTATACCAGTGTAATTATCAATGTAGTTCTTTCTACATGACATATATGTTTATGCATACATACACACACACACACACACATATAAATGTACACACATGCACATACATATATATTTACACACCCAAACACATATTTACACATACATATATACACACATATACACACATTTATACATATATATGAGGAACAGCATGAAATCCTTCTCAAAGGAATAAAGATAGCAAAAGGTGACACTCGTATATTATATGAGCCGGAGAGCATTATATCTCCGTGATCTGTAATACATCAAAATTGAGGAATTTGACAACAGCAGAATATTTGTTTTTGTTTGTTTTTTTAAAAATTAATTTATTTATTTATCTAGATTAACTACTTATTATTGCTGTTATGTTATGACATGTTGGTTGAAAGTAGGGCATGCATTTTATTGTAAAATGAGGTTATGCTTTTTGCCGTTACCAACATGAGTTTATCCCATACATCATCATCGTATGTATGTATGTATGTATGTATGTATGTATGTATGTATGTATGTATGTATGTATGTATGTATGTATGTATGTATGTATGTATGCATGTATGTATGTTTGTAATATTATTATTTAGCAAATCTTTAAAGCTCCTAACAGTTTTGATTTAAAAAATGTATTTAGCGTTCTCTTAATCTCGACTTTCCGACATGTCTGTCTCTGTCTCTGTGTCTTAAAATACTGCCGTGACGGACATACCTAACCGCAGTTCTTTCACAATTATTAGTCAGTTCCGTGTGATTGATTTCCAGTGGTTGTTCTTGCCTTCGGTTGATGCAGGGCTGTATTATCCATAAGGTTGACTAGGCTAAAGCCTAGCAGCCCAACAAGAGCAGGAGCCCATGCAACATTTAGCCATGCCATGGCAATGCTGTGTAATCGAAAATTCCACATTTAAAAAATTCCTACTCCATGCCACAACAATCAGACTGCTGATAAATTCCACCTTTTAAAATCATTTTTGGTAAGTTTGTATTAATTAAAAGAGCGCGAAACTCACGGGTGGATGTCAAGGGGCCCAAAGAAGCTGGAAGCCAAGGGGCCCTGCCATTCGCGGGTGGATGTCGAGAGGCCCAAAGAAGCTCGAAGCATAGGGTCCCTGCCTTGGGTTGATACGGCACTGGGGTGATGCTGCGTTCCATGCATGTAAAAGCAATTTAAAAATAAGGCCATTAATAGATTTATACATAGGTGTTCTGTTTGACCGGGATTATTACTAAAAAGGCGAGTTGTTTGAAGGATTTAATACCATAGGTCAAAATAAGAGGGATTTTAGTTGACTTACCAAGGTCGGTCGAAATAAATTGATTAATTACTAGCGAGTGTCCGATATGTCAAACTGATGGGAAGGTTAACAATGCGTAAAGCTTCAGTATGGATTAAAAAAGCGAAGACCTACTTGTTGGTCTATAGTCCTTTTGCCGTTGTCCAAGACATTATTGCAAGTCTGGTCGTGAATTTGGATGTGTACCATTAGGACTTATGTTTGCACGTCTATATACATCAATAGTAAAAATTCGCCTCTGTGTAATATTTCACGTCTATATACATCAATAGTAAAAATTCGCCTCTGTGTAATATTTCACGTTTGTGGTATTTTTCAAACTTATACATTGCATTTTTGTGGGTACTGTTTAGCTGTCCTTCAGTGACATTTCATTCTTTCAAATATAAGTACACATGAAGCCCGCACATTACTAATAGCGTTGTGTATTGGCATAGTCTAATTGTTAACACAACAATAGTCACTGTCTACACTAACGACTAATGTTTGATGTCACTCAACATGCTTCTGACCTTTGACCATTCAAACGATCAGTCGCGTTCATTGTCCTATTTACAGGTCTTTTTTTATACCTTCTCCAATACTTTCGACATATTCAAACGCCAATTTGTTGTCAAGGTACTTAACTGAATTTGGGATGTATCAAGAATATCTACCTTGACACCAAGTCTCTGGCTTGTCCAGTGTAGGTTTGTCTTCCACCAGTTATCTGACTGCCTTGTATAGTGGCGTGAAATGACCTACAGTAACCAAACATCGAAATATAGCCAAACACCGAAAAGATTCATTAGATTAACCAGGTCAGCCAATAAACTCTTCTGTTTTATATTGTCCCTATTAACAGTCCAATACCTACCCTTGATTTACTTATTAGATAATCTAACTAGCATTTCTCGTCCGGAAATAACTCAACTACACCGATCTGATCACGTGACAAATCCAAATGACAGTCGAAACGTTTTGAGGGTAGATGTTGACATGTTAACATTAATACATGTCATGATAAAATACACATTACTGATTACAGATAGGATGGCTGTACTGTTGTGTATTCTCTTCGAAGTAAAGCGAGTTTTAATTGCAATTTTAGAGCAGTAGATGCGTGACAGAGTTTGCCGTATGATAGAATTATGCGGGTCATTTAAAACATTTAACGATTCCAAGTTTAGCTTTTTACATCTCTCTCTCTCTCTCTCTCTCTCTCTCTCTCTCTCTCTCTCTCTCTCTCTCTCTCTCTCTCTCTCTCAAAACAAAAGAATAAAACGATGATGAACCTTCTGCATTTTTATTTATATGGTACACACATACTCATCGAAAATTCAGTCTTAGTATTTATTGTTGTTAATTCAGTAATTCAGAATATATATATATATATATATATATATATATATATATATATATATATATATATATATATATATATATATATATATATATATATGGACAAAGTAAATCCTATATACCGTTAACCTAATGGCATGATATAATAAACGTTAATATATTTAACAGGTCCTAAAGCCAGACGCTTAACAATAAGACTTATCGAACTTAATCAAAACATACTTTAAAATAACCAACAATGACTCATCAGGCTTAGACTAGAATAACAGCTTTTAAAAATCTAGAAGTCAAACCTGGGTGAGAGAATTTTCACATGATTGTTATTCCCGTCAAGGACTGCTAAGTTAAGTGTCCGGTCAAAGAGGGAGGCTATAATATCTTAACAGTCAAAGCTACTGATTTAAAGTTTTTAAAAAGTGTCAGTCACGATTAATATGCAATATTTAATTATAACATGCTGTATTAGTTATAACATGCTATATTTAATTATAGCATGCTGTATTAATTATAACATGCTATATTTAATTATAACATGCTGTATTAGTTATAACATGCTATATTTAATTATAGCATGCTGTATTAATTATAATATGCTATGTTTAATTATAACATACTGTATTAATTATAACATGCTATATTTAATTATAACATGCTGTATTAATAATAACATGCTCTGTCTGATAATAACATACTATATAGAATTATAACACCCTGTATGTAAGTATAACATGCTACATTTAATTATAACGTGCAATATTTAAATATAACATGCTGTATTAATTATAACATGCTCTGTCTGATAATAACATACTATATAGAATTATAACACCCTATATTTAAGTATAACATGCTTTATTTAATTATAACATGCTATATTTAATTTAAAAATTGCTTTATTTAATTTTAACACGCTCTATTTAATTATAACATACTATATTTAATTATAATAGTTGAAAGAATTAACTATCTTGAGGCAATATGTAAACAAGTAGTTTGTTTCGAAATCCTTGGTGCCCCTACCCCACCCCCGACCCCCCGAATAAATCTGTTGTTTATCCTATGGCATATAGTTTTCTGTTCTGCATACATAAGCAATTGTGGAAAATGAAAATAGGTACAAGCGACAAAAATAAAAAAGAAAATGTTTCGTTTATGAAGTGTGAATTCAATTGCAATAACAGGTTCATGAATAAAAAGGTTTCCGACTGAATTTTGTCAAACATGCTTGTGTACAATGTAGGTTTCAATTCCAACATTGAAGAAAACATGTCACATTGAACATTTTATAAAAGTTGGCAATATTAAATAAATTGGTTTAGAATAAGGTGGGGCATTTGTCTGTCATGTAGACCAGTATACTAGAAACTGTTTGTACATAGATTAATAATATATAATAATACATTATAATATAGTATCCACGTATACGTTGGAAACTATTCTACCTGTGTATGTTTGGTGGAGATGTGAATACATACACATTTAAACTGTTGCTATGGTTGTTTAATGGTTGCCATGGATATGTCATAATAGAACTTGGAAAAATAGTCCTTGCATGTTTATGCACACTTATTTATGGCGATGTTAAAAAGTATTTTGGTTCCGATTGTTTTGAGGAAGAACATTTTGTCCCTTTCTAATATTTGTATTATACTGAAACTAATGGAAAGGTATATTACGAAAGAAATCGTCAGACAAAGCAGCGTGTCTGCACGATCTTTTGTTTTATTCATCTTAACCATAATGCTATTGGTCCATGCACATACATATGATGACATTTCCATGGCAACGGTGGTAAAATCACTCTCTATTTCCCATTAGTGTAACATGGATGAATGGATGTCCAAGAGTCTTCAGGTGGGATATTAATTACAGCAACAAAACAATTTAATGTGACACAACCGCAATGTATTACAGGATAATGATAACACACGTCACAAGTTGTTACATGCCAATTCTCAGGTAGTTCTACAGCTCTAGGTCTTAAGGGAATGTAAGACATGCAATAGTACTATCGTTAGACCGTTGAACTGTTTCTGCGGGAAACAAAATGAGTTTCAGTAAAAAACACATTTAACCATCCCGTGTGCATGCTTTTTATTCATTCTGATACTGTACCTTGATTTATTATTGTTAATGTAATAATTGGACGATGTTATAGTGATAAAACTATTATTTTTATTATTATTATTATTAGTAGTAGTAGTAGTAGTATTGTGATAAATAAAACAACAACACCGAATTATCGGCGTTTCTATTTGCTTACTATCACAATTCTGAATTTTTCCACAACATAATGGCATCAAATTATGATCCGCAGAGATTAATGACGTCTTTGAAATATCAAATACTAAAAATATCTGAAAAGCGAACGAAAACCAATATTATTCATATCAATACGTAAACTCCAGTGTAACTAATTATTGATTATCGCCATAAATTTAATATAATGCAAACCACACGAGCTTCTTAATACGTTTTCCAATAATCACATACATTCTATAAATCTGCCTTATTTTGAAAACTCAATGAGTACAGCAACTGCTTTTCACATTGCCGTGTTATGTGTTTGTTGCAATATATCTCTGGTACCTTTTTCCATTTAATCGATCAACTTTATGGGGCAGGATTTAAGTCTATTTAGTTTTGTTAATTGTGTGGCAATTTATGTTACAGGAAAAATTTAAAATGTACTAGGTACACATTATAGCCATACCAATGCATCAGCACTGTGTAATATACATGAATGTATTATGAACCTTAAATGATATATGAAAGAATGTCGAATATCTGAATGACCGTTACATTGTCTAAAATCTCATAACATTCTCCGGACTTCTCAGCTTTTAATAATGTTTATGGAATCAAGTTAAAGTACCTTTACATCTTTAAATAACTACTGTAATTACATTATGTAACTTCATATGATACTGTTTACGTTGTATGTGTGATACTGTGTACGTTGTATGTGTGACACTGTGTACGCTGTATGTGTGACACTGTGTACGCTGTATGTGTGACACTGTGTACGCTGTATGTGTGACACTGTGTACTTTATATGTGTGATACTGTGTACGTTGTATGTGTGACACTGTGTACGTTGTATATGTGACACTGTGTACGTTGTATGTGTGACACTGTGTACGTTGTATGTGTGACACTGTGTACGCTGTATGGTGAAACTTTGTACATTGTTCCTTTTTACACTGTATGTCGTAGGCGAAAATGCATTGCAAGTGTACCGAATTGCATTTCAGTATAACGGCTTTGGAGGGGGGGGGGGCATCCATTAATGACGTGACGCCATTTTGACCATGTTTTGATCCCCACACCAGCCCCTCATCACACGTCGTCACAAAAAGTCAGACCTTTCAAATATGACGTCACAAAGCTCTGCTCCCCTCCACAGAAAAAGCCGTATTTTTAATTTTAAAATTACCATATTTCAAAAAATTAAGTGGTACTTTTATTTAAAGAGCATTTGATGTGACGTCACATTTTAAAACACCTTTCTCACCTTCGTAAATCATCATCGTAAATGTGTGACTCATGCTACACCTGAAATTTATTTTGTATCAATCATTATTGTCACAAAGTTTTCTTTCCAATTCGACAGCAAACATAATGGTATTTATTGGAATTACACATTGTTCTATTCTGAAAAGATCACCCAATTATAAAATGATGGTACATCGGGTTGTCATTCAGAAGATTAAGACATGATAAAATGATAGATCGGGTTGTCATTCAGAAAGTTAAGACATGATAAATTGATACTACATCATAGAAATATGCTAGAATCGGATCTTAGAATTGCCGCTTACAACAGTAATCAATACAACAATACGTACACGTAGAATGTTAAATATTATGTAAATCATATTACTGTAATGATATAATCCCACGAAGGATATGAAGCCATATTATCATTATCATATTACTGTAATGATATAATCCCACGAAGGATATGAAGCCATATTATCATTATCATATTACTGTAATGATATAATCCCACGAAGGATATGAAGCCATATTATCATTATCATATTACTGTAATGATTTAATCCCACGAAGGATATGAAGCCATATTATCATTATCATATTACTGTAATGATATAATCCCACGAAGGATATGAAGCCATATTATCATTATCATATTATCACATTTGGACAAACATGAAAGTATTTCTTTGTTCAAACTTTTATCGTATCAACTTTAGTATAAATGTTTCAAATTATTCTCTAAATTAAATCATTCCAAATTTGCGTTTGTCTGGACGTGATTTATTACAACCATGTTGTTCCCGCTACTACTACTACTGCTATTACTACTAAACTTATTATTGAACTTTCCACGGGAATACAATCATATCTTTGTAATAATATAAATAGAATACAAGCTGTATAGATTTTTGATATTCACAGTATCTGGTCAGAGACAACGTTATACTGTCAAAAACAGTCACAAGCTTCCACTACCATATCTTTGTAATATTTTAATATGACTGTTTTGTCGTCATCCGTATACAGCACCTGGCTTTGGGATAGTTTGCTTGGGCTACAGCACGGTTTGGGGATCTTATGTGCTTCATGCAGGTTTAGCAGACTCTGAACAATTGAGTGGCTTGTGACATTTGCTCCTGGACTGTAATTGCATTCACCCGCACAATAAAAGGCATTGTATCCCGATGGGGCAATAACATGCGTCTGAAATATATAAGAATCAATGTACATTGACAGATATGCATTCAGAAATTTACGATATATTAATCCATTTAAAATTTAACATAGAGTCTAAACCTAGTATGTATATTGTTATACATATTTAAGGTGTATCCTGTTGTGTGTGTGTGTGTGTGTGTGTGTGTGTGTGTGTGTGTGTGTCTTTTGAAGTTACGGAATCATGAAAGTTACATCAGTTAAAAAATATTATGCCATAGCAATGTCATAATTATCTTATTACACAATATGCTATATCGTAGGATCAAAAAACTTTATCCGGACAAAAATGTAATATCTCGTGGCCACGATATAATACTTTGTATGTGTTAATTCTATGATGTGATGTGCGATAATTGATCGTGGTCTCCAAGAAATATTTTATTTTCTATTGGCCAAGCTGGTGGTCAGTAAATAATTATCTGACCACTATATTGCATACTGAGGCCAACCGGAGAGGTCGGTAAAGGCTGAAAAGAAAATAATAGCGACGAAGGTCACCGGTACAGTAAAATGGTTCAATGTAAAAAGCGGATATGGCTTTATCAATAGGGATGACACCAAGGAAGATGTGTTTGTCCACCAAACAGCCATTATCAAGAACAACCCCAGGAAATATCTTCGAAGTGTTGGGGATGGTGAGACTGTAGAATTTGACGTAGTGGAGGGGGAAAAGGGCAATGAAGCTGCTAACGTCACTGGACCTGGGGGAGCCAATGTCCAGGGTAGCAAATATGCTGCAGAACGGCGCAGTTATCGTAGATTCTACAGGAGGAGACCAGTCCAACAGTACCAGGAGGAGGAACCTGAAGAGCAACGCCAGTTTAGTGGCCCACCTAGACGCAGGCCATATTTTCGTCGCTACTATGATGGCTATGCAAGACCACCACAAAGGAGATACCAGGGGAATATGATGGAAGGTGGAGACATGGGTGCTCCACGCAGAAGACCTTATTTCCGCAGTTACTATCAGGGTCCACGCAGTTACTATGGCGGACCACCTGCTGGTGATGGACAGGGATTCCGTGGACGTGGAGGATACCGCCACAAGGATCAGCCCAGGAAAGATGACGAACAAAGGGATTCAGATGAGCAGAATGACAGAAACGAGACCTCGGACGACGCTACCAAGGAAACCCACGATGATTAGCCTGAGTAAATCCATGCTTTGATTGGTGCCATCCGGATTTATTTTACAGCCATATCGTTTTCGGATTGAAGCAATCAGAGGGTCGGAAAATGTAGGGGCTGATTACTTAAGCAGACTGTGATTTGCAAGTTTTTTTTTTAATTCCTTCATTGTATCACGATATTACTGTAATGTAAATAACGTCTCATTTCATATTTTTGTGTTTACCAATTCCGTGTTTTTCTAAAAGTGTTTCCACTTTTATTTGAAGGGGGGAGGTATGTCACGGAATTGTATACGACTATGTTCAATATATATATGTGGTCAAAAATCTAGTCTTGATTTCGTTACTGCGTACAGCCTTACCGAGGGTAGTTTATTATTTTTTCGGCTTTTTAGTTATTTCGGCATAATGAGCGAACACTCAGCTCATGCTGCATGTACGAAATTGCACGCAGTTTAAAGTACCTAGCTGCGCATATCTGTCACAGCTAGGGGTATATAAGGACGAAATTATAAGACAGAAATCACATAACGATCCAGTCTTGTCGGAAAAGCTTCCATCCTAAACGGAGCAATCTATCAGCTAAAAGAGGTAACACTAGATTTAATTTTGTTCTCATTGCTATTTGTATTATGATGTAATTCATTGTTTTACATATTAGACGTCTAGTATTTATTATAAAATCTATAGAATAAATACATAGGTTAGGCAGCGCCATTTTATCAGAAGTACTATATTTTGTTTCATTAGTTCTTTTGTATCTGAACATAATTGAGTTCAATTATACGCTGCATGCTTAACGTTAAATGTACATGGATAATTATTTCATGTGCGCGCATGCGCTACATATATGTGTGAGAATACTTGACCGTGTCATATGTATTACACGGTTCGGTTGTTTTAATTTTAGCTGAAGTGGTGTGGTACTGAAGAAGTATGATGACGTGGTGTGGTAACTGAAGTGGTGTGGTACTGAAGAAGTATGATGAAGTGGTGTGGTACTGAAGAAGTATGATGAAGTGGTGTGGTGCCGTTTTGTGCTGAAGTGGTGTGGTACTGAAGAAGTATGATGAAGTGGTGTGGTGCCGTTTTGTGCTGAAGTGGTGTGGTACTGAAGAAGTATGATGAAGTGGTGTGGTACTGAAGAAGTATGATGAAGTGGTGTGGTGCCGTTTTGTGCTGAAGTGGTGTGGTACTGAAGAAGTATGATGAAGTGGTGTGGTGCCGTTTTGTGCTGAAGTGGTGTGGTACTGAAGAAGTATGATGAAGTGGTGTGGTGCCGTTTTGTGCTGAAGTGGTGTGGTGCCGTATTGTGCTGAAGTGTTGTGCTGAAGTGGTGCCATGTTGTGGTGACTACGTGTGTGGGCTTGTCTATGCTGACCGTGTAATGCCCGTGTGTGGTGCCTGTGTATGGTGCTTACGTATGCTGCATATATCTCGTCATATGGACGACGTAATATTTATTTAAATATCTTCTTTGCAGTCTCGTTATATGAACGACACCTGCATAATTCCATTCTACTCAAATCTCGTCCCATGAACGAGAACTTCAGAATTTAGGGTTCACGATTGCATATGTCTCGTCATATGGACGACGTATTAATTATTTAATATCTTCATTCTAGTCTCGTCATATTGACGACGCATTCTTTGCATATTTGCATCTATCTCGTTATACGAGCCTTTTATATATATATTCATATTTGTAAATTCATTCATATACTTTTTGTCATTACGTTACTAAAATTCATAGTTCCATGTTAGGAACATTTATTTAAATAGATTTTTTCTTATATTTTGTAAAATATTGGTGTCAGAGTTGATTTTTAAAATTGCGTTTATAAAATAAACATCTTATTAACGCAGTTGCTTTCCGTGTCTTCACTAATCCAGTCCCGACTCGGTCTATCTTGTGACAATCATAACTCTAAAACCTAATCGTTAGTAGACCAGATTTAGAACCCTTATCGTAATTCTAAAACCTAATCGTTAGTAGACCAGATTTAGAACCCTAATCATAACTCTAAAACCTAATCGTAAATAGACCAGATTTAGAACCCTAATCATAACTCTAAAACTTAATCGTTAGTAGACCAGATTTAGAACCTTAATCGTAACTCTAAAACCTAATCGCTAGTAGACCAGATTTAGAACCCTTATCGTAATTCTAAAACCTAATCGTTAGTAGACCAGATTTAGAACCCTAATCATAACTCTAAAACCTAATCGTAAATAGACCAGATTTAGAACCCTAATCATAACTCTAAAACTTAATCGTTAGTAGACCAGATTTAGAACCCTAATCATAACTCTAAAACCTAATCGTTAGTAGACCAGATTTAGAACCCTAATCATAACTCTAAAACCTAATCGTTAGTAGACCAGATTTAGAACATTAATCGTAACTCTAAAACCTAATCGCTAGTAGACCAGATTTAGAACCCTTATCGTAACTCTAAAACCTAATCGTTAATAGACCAGATTTAGAACCCTAATCATACCTCTAAAACCTAATCGTTAGTAGACCAGATTTAGAACCCTAATCATAACTCTAAAACCTAATCGTTAGTAGACCAGATTTAGAACCTTAATCGTAACTCTAAAACCTAATCGCTAGTAGACCAGATTTAGAACCCTTATCGTAACTCTAAAACCTAATCGCTAGTAGACCAGATTTAGAACCCTTATCGTAACTCTAAAACCTAATCGTTAGTAGACCAGATTTAGAACCCTAATCATAACTCTAAAACCTAATCGTTAGTAGACCAGATTTAGAACCCTAATCATAACTCTAAAACCTAATCGTTAATAGACCAGATTTAGAACCCTAATCATAACTCTAAAACCTAATCGTTAGTAGACCAGATTTAGAACCCTAATCATAACTCTAAAACCTAATCGTTAGTAGACCAGATTTAGAACCCTAATCATAACTCTAAAACCTAATCGTTAGTAGACCAGATATACATCTTTTGGAACTATTGAAACTTTGATTAGAAAACAATGATTTTGAATTTAATACCAACTGGTTTCTACAAATTTCAGGAACAGCTATGGGAAAAAAATTCGCCCCAAGCTATGCAAATATTTTTATGGCAGAGTGGGAAAAAGCCCCATTCAATAGTTGTCAACTTCTTCCCGTAGTATATTTAAGGTTTCTGGATGATATTTTTCTGATTTGGACTTATTCCAAGGACGAGTTTGATCAATTTATCCAAACTTTAAATAATTTCCATCCTTCCGTAAAACTTAAAGCTATCGTCAGCGACACTTCTGTCGATTTTCTGGATACAACCGTTTTTAAAGGACCCATGTTTGGAAATACAGGAATTTCAGATACAAAGGTATTCTTAAAGTCCACGGATACACATCAGTTACTACATAAATCTTCCTTTTACCCTATGCACACCTTTAGAGGATCCTAAAATCACAAATTATTAGGTTTTACAGAATTTATTCTTGGAAGGTAGATTTTCAGAGGGCTACAAACACACTGTTTAGAGTTTTAAGAACACGAGGGTATTCCAAGCGCTTTCTCAGACAAATTAAGAACAATGCAATAGAAAATTTGGATACCAAACTACACGGAGTAGCTAAAGCAAAACCATGTAATAGCAGTCGCTGCAGCACTTGCCCATTTTTTAAGGAAACACACATTTTCAAAAGTCAGCAGACTAATCAAACTTTTTATATTAAGCAAAATCTTTCATGCGATTCTAAAAACGTCATATACCTCATCACATGTAAGAAATGTGGCATACAATATGTGGGACAGACCAGTCTTACATTAAGAGATAGATTCACTAGACACAGATTTGGTATCAGGCATAAGGCAAATAAAACCGTATCTAACCATTTTAATACCTCAGACCATTCGATTAACGATTGTTGTATCACGCCAATTGAATTTGTAAAATATAAAGATAAACTAACGAAAAAAGAACATTATTGGATACAAAAACTAAAATCATTAATGCCTGGGGGCCTGAATTTACATGAAGAATCTGAAGAAAAAAAACTGTCATTGCATATAACACGAAAGCAGCACAAGCTGCCACACTAATTAAAGAAGTGTATATAAAAATTCAGCAAATATTCCCCGCCATATTTTCCCATAAATTAGACACCGCTGATTGCAGAAATAAAAACGTAAGTGACTTTATTATTGTCAGACGTTAAAGAGCGGAAGTAATTCTCCGTAGGCAAGTGCTAATTAGGGTCCCCAAACCCTAATCATTACTCAAAAACCTAGTCGTTACATAAATGTGTTAAATGTATTGTTTATATTTCACAGTTCAGAATTTCTATATTATATCATTCTTTGCTTAGAATGATACAATACGCGATTTAAATAACGTACATTAATTGTATTGATCGCTGAATTGACATGTAATTAAGATTTTGTTAATGGTTGATAAATCACAAGTACTTAACGAGTATATAAAACGAAACGAACTGCTAATTGGACACCAGACGTAGAAACCCTATATTAATGTTCATTCCTGAATGTCCGTCCGTCCGTCCGTTAATATCCCTTGTACCCATGACAGCTTAGCACATAATAGGATCCCTTTTAGTTTTTAAATTACCTATTATATGAAGATGCGCATTTGTGGGTTTTATTTTAGCTGAGTTACTGCCCCTTTGCAAAACAATTTTAAATCTTCCAACTACAGAACACCCTTGGAAACAATATATCCCAAAACGGTTAAACATTGTCTGAGTAAATGATGTAGTTCGTATATTGCGTCATGCGCATACAAATAACGATTTTATCACATCAACTAATAGTTAGGATTCTTGAAAATAAACAATATATTTTCATGGTGGACACTGGCGGTAACCAGGATAACTCAAAAACGTCAATAATCTTTGAATATATTTTGTGCATTTGGTATTATCAGTGACTTGAATATTTATCGTTGGCACAGTTATATCCCTTGACGGGCAGCTCCTGTCTTCAAATTACATTTTGGAATTTGTATTTATAATTAGCACAATTCAAGATCCATTCGACATATTCTGTTCTAATGTGACGTGACCAACTTTTTATTCGTTGGCCTTGATATCACTTTCATTTATGTTATCTCGTGACGACTACTTCATTTTGTACAGAGTTATGGCCCTTATCGAGTAATTATAAATATATTGCGATACATATTTCTTTGCAGAAGTTATATTTTAAAAATATTGTGATGGCACCTGGTTTGGTATGGTTTTAAAACACAACTTTTGATCTTTAAACCATTAGGGCGAAACTTGTAGTGACAACGATCTACTGAAATCTTACCGTCCTTGAAATCTGATGTTGTAATCTGTATCTGATTACATTGTTATTAAATAAATACTAAATAACTAGAAATAGTACATTATTAATACATAAAAAACTAAATAAATCTAAACAAGATCATTAAACAAACAAACGAATTAATCAATACTTATAAATGTGAACATTTACCCATCCTAGAGTCGTGAAATTAATATACAACGGGTGTTTTTGGCACTCCTTATTTCCTCCCTGCTGGCTAGCTGATCTTCTAACTGTAAATAAAGAAAATAAAAAATTGGCATTTTATTTTGATATAAAGATGAGATGAGTCATTTTGTCACAATATTATCACTGATTTCCAACAATTTCAGCCTATCAGAGACAGTCAAATTGCGTAGTCACAATGTTATCACTGATTTTCAACAATTTTATCCGATTAGAGAGAGTCCATTGGGTACTAATAATTTTATCATTGATTTGCAACAATTTCAGTACTCAGAGAGAGAGAGAGAGAGAGAGAGAGAGAGAGAGAGAGAGAGAGAGAGAGAGAGAGAGAGAGAGAGTAGATTAGTTAAGCATAGTTATATCATTGATTTTCAACAATGGTAGTCAAGAAGAGAAAGTCGATTGGGTAGTCAAGAAGAGAGAGTCGATTGGGTAGTCAAGAAGAGAAAGTCGATTGGGTAGTCACAATGTTATCATTGATTTTTATAATTTCATTCAATCAGAGAGAGAGAGAGAGAGAGAGAGAGAGAGAGAGAGAGAGAGAGAGAGAGAGAGTCGACTGGGTAGTGACAGTTTTATCACTGATTTTCAATACTGTCAGCTAATCAAATGGAAAGTTACAGTTTCAGTAACTTTCCATTCATCTAGCATTGCAATTGAAGATATCATAAGTATGGCGTTAGTTGATTTTCCTAGGTTGGTATGCAACACATAATCTTTAAAATAATGTAATTAACGTGTTTTAGAGTTCAAACCTACCAATGCGTGCAGTTTACCCATCAGTGCATATTTATGATAATGTAATTACTTTGTTTTAGTGTTCAAACCTACTACTGTGTGCAATTTACCCATCGGTACATATTTACAATAAGGTGTCTGGCAATCGCTAATAAGAAAGAAAAGCAAAAACACAATCAAAAGAATGGAACGTATTTCTTCTTCATAGATTTTTTTTTTCAGAACTGTTTAACTTCTAGCTAATTGCAATATGGTTGAAAAATCTCAAATTATCCGAACAGCTCCCCAAAAAAAAAAAGAAAAAAAAAAGAAAAGAAACCTGGCATGAGGACCTGCTAATTTAATTGAAATATTTATCAATGACTCCAATATATATATATATATATATATATATATATATATATATATATATATATATATATATATATATATATATATATATATATATATATATATATAATTTTGTTTTTCTCAGAAATCAGTCTAATAAAGTGAATGATACCCATTTATTTTAAAGTGAACGTGGTTTTGAAGATGGTGGATTGGATCAATTATCTATCAATAAATTAACTATAGCATTGTTTCGCAAAATGACGCACAACACATAAGACACTGAAGTAACAACTATTAATCTTTGATATCTTCGACAGCGTATTGCAATTTGTTCTACTGGGCTGACAGAGTCTTGCTCCAAATAAGCATGGGACTGTCCATACTTTCTCATTGTTTATACTCAACATATTTGCTAGTCCATAGAATTCAGTTAACAGAGAAGAATAAACTCCTCCAACGAAGACTGCTAACTGTCACATATACAGTATGTTAATTAGTTTCCGCTGAAGCCGATACCCACTTTTTCTTTGAACGACGATTTAGGCGTTGAGAACATTTTAGGCATTGAGAACACATTTGCAATGGCACACGGTTTTATTTCACGTTCAAGCAAAGATAAGGGATGGGATGTTATTCCAAATTGCCATTATCCGAAGCACAAACGTTTACGCTCTATTCACAAAACGAAAAAAATAATATTTGCTATTAACGTATATACATGGAAATCAAGCTCTTAATAAACAGGATTAACAAGAGTTATATTCTCCCATATCTCTCTCATAGTATTCTCGCGCGCTTTCCTGTTATGACGTTGCAATGTTCTCACCTCTTTGCTCTGAGCTAGTACGCCACACATGCTCACCGTCCTTTTCCTTAACGAAGACAGTCATGAACGGCTGCTGACATTTAGGACCTTCATATATTCCAATTCCAGATTTCTTGGGATCTACCTCTTGGCCTGTAATAATACGTTATGCACCCATACAGTATATATATATATATATATATATATATATATATATATATATATATATATATATATATATATATATATATATATATATATATATATATATATATATATATATATATATTGGAATCATTGATAAATACTGACCTATATTCAATCATTCAGTGCTGAAAATAACACAATATCACGTGGAGGAAATAAATCAAAAGAGCAAAGATCTGTCCTTTGCTTCTGCAGAAAACAATGTTCGTTTCCATTTTATGTGGAGGTTACCATTCATATGTTTCTCTTTAAAAATTGTTCATAAAGTTAACTAACAAGTAGACTACCAGTCTTCCATAATTGCACTGAGGAAACCTAATTGTATTTGTTGAAGATTGTATTAGTTCTAAAACGAACGTGATACACGTGAGGAAATCTGACCCGTTTCCACGTCAGTGACTTGGATGTCGAGCCCGAAGTTTTCATTCCTGTTCACCTTCCAATAATTTGCAGCATCAGTGACATTTATGCTGATCCAACCTTCATAGTCTCCAGATACCATCACGTTTGTTTCCGGCTTAACAATCTCGTCCCTGTAAAATACAAATCTCGAAACAATTTGCAGTCTTCTGGACAAAGGAATACCAGGTTTGTATTCAAGAGATTCATAAAATTTAGCCCCAAGAACATGTTAGCTACAATATTATACAACAAAGGAAAGTCTAGCAAACCTGCCTCTTAATGTCTGGCATCGTCGAAAGCCATGGATCGTATATTCTTTTGTATTCAACTCGACACTGTGAACAAATTACTGTTATTTAGTAATTAATGTATATTATACGCTTGACGGTTATCTCTAACAGGGTGTTGTGGATGCAGGTATAGCATACTTGACTTTCGCTCATGATTAACAGTTGCAAACATTGTTTAGGTAGTTAGATTTCCAGGCCTGACCTTGTTTACAAATTAATGATATAATCTAATGGAATGAACAGTTTTCCAGAACATTCTATTGCGGTATATGTCACATGGGTACGTGTATATATTGTATATTGGTAAACCAATAAATCATTCCTGATTTTCATCAATCTGTGAGAATTGTTTTCAAGTTTAAAAGTAGAGAAATAAATTGCTTGTTATTTAAATACATTTGTTGATTTTTCTTTTAATTATTTAAAGTTATTGTGTCTTAAGACTTGACACACACTTGTAATGGGTTATTCATTAACACTATTAACACACTTGTAATGGGTTATTCATTAACACTATTTAACACACACTTGCAATGTGTTATTCATTAACACTATTTAACACACACTTGTAATGTGTTATTCATTACATTATTTAACACACACTTGTAATGGGTTATTCATTAACAATATTTAACACACACTTGTAATGGGTTATTCATTAACACTACTTAACACACACTTGTAATGGGTTATTAATTAACACTATTTTACACACACTTGTAATGGGTTATTCATTAACACTATTTAACACACCATTATGAACAAGTTGTTAGTATTCTTCACTGATTGGAATCCACGAGTCATCCATCCCTTTCGTTCAACACTGCAGTGACTTTTATGAGGTTAAACGATTCATTGTACGTATTACCTATAGATCTGTGAGAGAACACGTTGTTATACTCACATGCATACACCGAAAGACACAATTTGTTTTCACACATATAATAATATTCACACATATTCTAGCTGTATAAAATAAACAAATATCTTAGCTGTATCAAATAAACACATTTCCTAGCTGTATAAAATAACATATATCCTAGCTGTATAAAATAAACACATATCCTAGCTGTATAAAATAACACATATCTTAGCTGTATAAAATAAACACATATCCTAGCTGTATAAAATAAACACATATCTTAGCTGTATAAAATAAACACATATCCTAGCTGTATAAAATAACACATATCTTAGCTGTATAAAATAAACACATATCCTAGCTGTATAAAATAACACATATCTTAGCTATATAAAATAAACACATATCCTAGCTGTATAAAATAACACATATCTTAGCTGTATAAAATAACACATATCTTAGCTATATAAAATAAACACATATCCTAGCTGTATAAAATAAACACATATCTTAGCTGTATAAAATAAACACATATCCTAGCTGTATAAAATAACACATATCTTAGCTGTATAAAATAAACAAATATCTTAGCTGTATCAAATAAACACATTTCCTAGCTGTATAAAATAACATATATCCTAGCTGTATAAAATAAACACATATCCTAGCTGTATAAAATAACACATATCTTAGCTGTATAAAATAAACACATATCCTAGCTGTATAAAATAAAACATATCTTAGCTGTATAAAATAAACAAATATCTTAGCTGTATCAAATAAACACATTTCCTAGCTGTATAAAATAACATATATCCTAGCTGTATAAACTAAACACATATCCTAGCTGTATAAAATAACACATATCTTAGCTGTATAAAATAACACATATCCTAGCTGTATAAAATAACACATATCTTAGCTATATAAAATAACACATATCTTAGCTATATAAAATAACACATATCCTAGCTGTATAAAATAACACATATCTTAGCTGTATAAAATAACACATATCTTAGCTGTATAAAATAACACATATCTTAGCTGTATAAAATAACACATATCTTAGCTGTATCAAATAAACACATTTCCTAGCTGTATAAAATAACACATATCTTAGCTATATAAAATAAAACATATCTCAGCTGTATAAAATAAACACATATCTTAGCTGTATAAAATAACACATATCTTAGCTGTATAAAATAAACACATATCCTAGCTGTATAAAATAACACATATCTTAGCTGTATAAAATAAACACATATCCTAGCTGTATAAAATAACACATATCTTAGCTGTATAAAATAACACATATCTTAGCTATATAAAATAACACATATCTTAGCTATATAAAATAACAAATATCTTAGCTGTATAAAATAAACACATTTCCTAGCTGTATAAAATAACATATATCCTAGCTGTATAAAATAAACACATATCCTAGCTATATAAAATAACACATATCTTAGCTATATAAAATAACACATATCTTAGCTATATAAAATAAAACATATCTCAGCTGTATAAAATAAACACATATCTTAGCTGTATAAAATAACACATATCTTAGCTGTATAAAATAAACACATATCCTAGCTGTATAAAATAACACATATCTTAGCTGTATAAAATAAACACATATCCTAGCTGTATAAAATAACACATATCTTAGCTGCATAAAATAACACATATCTTAGCTATATAAAATAACACATATCTTAGCTATATAAAATAACAAATATCTTAGCTGTATAAAATAAACACATTTCCTAGCTGTATAAAATAACATATATCCTAGCTGTATAAAATAAACACATATCCTAGCTATATAAAATAACACATATCTTAGCTATATAAAATAACACATATCTTAGCTATATAAAATAACACATATCTCAGCTGTATAAAATAAACACATATCTTAGCTGTATAAAATAACACATATCTTAGCTGTATAAAATGAACACATATCCTAGCTGTATAAAATAACACATATCTTAGCTGTATAAAATAAACACATATCTTAGCTGTATAAAATAACACATATCTTAGCTGTATAAAATAAACACATATCCTAGCTGTATAAAATAACATATATCCTAGCTGTATAAAATAACATATATCCTAGCTGTATAAAATAAACACATATCTTAGCTGTATAAAATAACATATATCCTAGCTGTATAAAATAACACATATCTTAGCTATATAAAATAACACATATCTCAGCTGTATAAAATAACACATATCTTTGCTGTATAAAATAACACATATCTTAGCTGTATAAAATAACACATATCTTAGCTGTATAAAATAACACATATCTTAGCTGTATTAAATAACACATATCCTAGATGTATAAAATAACACATATCCTAGCTATATAAAATAACACATATCTTAGCTGTATAAAATAACACATATCTTAGCTGTATAAAATAAACACATATCTTAGCTGTATAAAATAACACATATCTTAGCTGTATAAAATAACACATATCCTAGCTGTATAAAATAACACATATCCTAGCTATATAAAATAACACATATCTTAGCTGTATAAAATAAACACATATCTTAGCTGTATAAAATAACACATATCTTAGCTGTATAAAATAACACATATCTTAGCTGTATAAAATAACACATATCCTAGCTGTATAAAATAAACACATATCTTAGCTGTATAAAATAAACACATATCTTAGCTGTATAAAATAACACATATCTTTGCTGTATAAAATAACACATATCTTAGCTGTATAAAATAACACATATCTTTGCTGTATAAAATAAACACATATCTTAGCTGTATAAAATAACACATATCCATGCTGTATAAGCAGCAGAGAGGGTGAACAGACCAAAATGGTAGGCGTCAACAAGGCTTCCTTCTCGTTAATATTTAATAGAAAGGTCTATTTGACAAATCGAGGCTTCCTAGTAAATATTTAATAGAAAGGGGGGGGGGGTCGGTTTGGTAACTTTGTAGGGGTCCATTAGCAAAAAAAAAAAAAAGACGCCAGATAGTTGGCGTTCACCCTCTCTGCTGCTATACGCTAACAATTTTTTTTTACGATGAAAGTCATTTACGATGAAAATCATTTACGGTTTCACAAATAGACTAATTTTGCAAATCTTCACCTCGTAGATCAATCGGATTTCCTGACTGGTAAGTGAGTCTAAAATTTATTCTCGTTAAAGAATCAATATGCGTCCGCATAAAGACTTGATTAGTTGGGTTCTCAATTATTAGAAATCCTGGAGGAGCTGTTGGGGTAAATGAGTAAAGAATATATCCCTGCTGAGCTTGATTTGATTGCTCGAAATTTATTTCATAACTGCCTTCGATAACGTCACAAACTAAATTCAATGCAATCACTGAGGATATATTGACGTTGTTCGGAGCGATATGTCTACCGCCGCCATCTGGGTCATTATTATGTCTGAGGATATTTGTTTGTTGTAGTGGTATTTTTTTCCAAACGTCGTGGATTTTTTTGAACCAAATATCGATGGCGTCGTTGATAGATTTTTTTAATTCGTCGGGGTTATATCTGGGAATTTTAAATATTGGAATATCTTCTACGCGGACTTCGTATGCGTTCGCAAATGCCATCCAATGGGGGGGGGGGGGGGGTACATTAATACTTCTTGAATAATCTGCGCGTGAAATGTTTCCATGTCGTTGATGATTTTGTTACCTTTTTGTACTTCCACTAATAAATTCATCTCGGGTGAGAGAGCCGGATTTAAGGGATATTAACAATAATGAAAAATCATTATTCATCGCTGTTAAATTTTCTTTGATGAAACCGGCGTGAAATACCAGATCATGTTTGTCATATCCCATGAACTTGTTGGGAGAATAATCTTGATAACTTTTCACGTCATTGATTGGTTTTATTACGTCGGTGATATAATCACTCTTTATAGGTTCATCCGGTATAACAATTTCTCGTCTAGGTGGTAATTCAGGCCATCCTAACACAGATCTAATTGAACTCTGATAAATATCTACGACATATCCCTCTGTGTTTATTTCAATCGCAGATGATAACGTTGGTTCGTGAACCGTTATAGCGATTTTCGATTCTTTTCCAGTGATAGATTTTATTCTTCGTTGAAATTCAGCATTGATTTGTTCAATTTGGTATGACCCTGTTGGTAACGAGACAACGTTCCAGTATGGGGTTCCGTCTTCACGATTTTTCCACGCGAACACCAAAGAATTATTCGGTTGTTGACCACCAAATGCTACCGATCTGATATTGGGCCAGCTATGATACACTCGTAGTTTTGCTAACGCTATCTCCTTCACGGGAACCGGGGAAGAAAAATTCACGCTGAATTCAGGACGCGTTGAAGTTATTGATATCATGCTTGTTTTCACCGGTGTTGTATTTTCTGCTATTCGCTGAACCAGTTCTTGCGGTGATGACGTTGTCATTGTTATTATTATTATTTTCACTGTTGAAATTGTTTTCAATTTCCAATTTCAACATCGTTGATTTATACAATTGAGCCATCGCTGAGAATTCGCTATCTGATATTGTTGTGTCATCGAGCGATGTTGATATCACTGAGGACAATTGCGAGTATGCGGCAGATGCAACGTGAAATTTAATTATATAATCGTGTAGTTTACTCTGGCTACACGATGATAGTTTTTTGTGACTCCGGTTAATATACCCCCGATTGTAGCCACCGCAGAAATAGCGATTGGAACAACGACCGGAGCAATCATTGTAACAGATGCGAGTATTATTCCGGTTCCGGTTATTACACCACTTACTGCGTATACGGTAACATCAACCACGGCTATTCTTCGTCGGTATTTTTTTAATTTTTTTTTTATATTCATCGAGGAGCGCGCCGAGTTTAGTTTGAAATTCTTTGACCTGATCATAGCGATACTGAGATACCGAAGGTATCGTCGATGTTGTCATTTTATTTAAAAACACCGGTGTTTCAATTGCGAATTACGAAGCAATTGTAAATCAGTTTAATTGTTTACTCAAATTCGCTACGAATTCCACGTACCACGTTACTGAAACCCTAATTGAACTGTTATCAGTGGTCGTTATCGTGATCTGCTCGGATTATCCTTATCGATGATTGTTGATATCACATTGTTAACTCCAGATGAACTACTCGATGATATATTAAACTGAATCGGCGATACTATTGTTAATCGATAAATACCCTTGACGGCTGCAGTTACGTGTAAAATGTTGTTTGTGGGAGCCCACGCAAATGATCCGTGTTGAATCGTGTATACGATATTGTTAGTTTTCTCGTGAGGAATGTTTGTTTTTTCAATGACGCTTATCATCCCGAACTAGTAAACTGTTTCTGGGATTCTTAAACCCTTTCCGCTGTACCATGAATACGGGGTTTACTGGTAGTCTTAGACCCTTTCCTTTTTTTTTTACCAGATTGGCGAACGGATCCACCGGTTGCTTTCTTTAGTGCCATTCCTGCCGCGGTACCAATGGCCTCTAACGCTGCCGCTTTAGTTACCGCTGGGGCCGCTGCGGCAATCAACCCTGGAATCAACCCTAACAGCGGGAATATACCACCAGTTTTTATCATGTTTTTAATCGCGGCAGCAGCAAGAATAACCTGGACACCTTTTTTGACTACAGGTGCATCATTGAAATGTTTCACTTGACGAGTTGTCAGTGACAATTTATTTGCCCCGCCTTTCATTTGATTAGGTTTCAGCGTTATTGTGGTTCCACATTGCTTAGCTGATTTGGATTGTAACTTTTTTAACTGACCGGGGGTCAACGTGACATTGATATTACTATATGACATTATACAAACACAGATTGATTCTAATGGAAAAATCCGAAGGATTTCACTCAAAGATTTTCCACCGGCGCATCAATTATTCTCATTCGTCCACCAACACCTTCGAGTAGCATTGATTTATCACTGAGAATGACAGCAACCGCTCTATACTCAGGGATAGCACCACGAAGCACATGAGCTCGGACATGTATATCAACGACGGATTGTCTTGTTAAATCAAGATGTTCCAGCGAAAAGTAATAAATCAGATAAAGAGTACTAAAATCCAACTGTGATATTTGTAGACCAGTGTCGACATTCTGATCACGTCCAATATATGACAACAACCGATGATAAACTCGTGCAATATGGTTTTGACCGTAATTAAGTTGTATATCCTCGGATGGTTATTGTTGTCCGTTTATTCTCAGCGAGACGTCAGTGACACCTAATCGATCAAATATCATATGGCTGAAGCGTTGATCGCCAACTCGTGTCGTATCCTGTAACGCAATAAATATATGACGCGGAGCTGAAACACTTTGTGATGATGCCAGGTTCCACGTAAATATACCGTTAACAGTTGATTGTATAATATCTGTACTCGTTGTTAGCCAACTCAGCAATGATTTTCCTCCTTGATCCACAAATGATAGTAAGCACGATTCTGTTACCATTGACAGAGTCAGCACTGGCATCCAAAGTGATAGTTTTGTTAAAAATGACTTTACCGGCATTTGCATTTGGATTTGCAGCATCTGCTGGAATCCTTCAAATTGCATCATTGTCATTACCCTTTCGCACAACTGCTATAGTATGCTTCGCTCCATAGATAACTTTTCGGACATTTCTACAGAATCCAAATATATGATGTAGTGGAATCGCGCATGAAAATGATCTGCGCGCTCCTTCCAACATTGACATACGTGTTGCAGCTCCAAGATTGAAATTAGGATCATATCAGCAGCTGTTACGAGTTCACCTGCTACTTCAATGGATGCTTCACACGGCAAAAAGTATTTACTGGTATCATGAACTTGAAGTTCAATTCGAACTCTTAAGTCGAGTTGTATAGCGTGATAGGAATAGTATTGATAATCGCGTACCGAATCATCCTTGAGTACTGGGGCGTCCATGTCAAATGCGCTATCAGGTACCCGTTTGAACATTTTTTATTACATATCCGCTATTCTAAATTGGAGGTGGAAATTATTTTTAAAAAATTCTAAGAGCTTTTTCTTATGGAAAATCCCATGCAAAATTGACCAATTTACCCGACGGAATAATTCCGGATTTTTCTAGAGTTTTCATGGAAAATCGCTGATTTTTTGATCATTTTTGATCATTTTTGCTTCGAAAACAATAAAAAAAATTCCTAACAGCTTTTTTCTATGGTAAATCCCATGCAAATTCGACCACTTTACCCTAAAAATCTAAAAGAGATTTTCACGAAAATCATCAAAAATTGATGAAAAACCACCAATAAAATCACAAAAAATGTGATTTCACAGTGAAAAATCATCAAAAACACCCAAAAATCAATAAAAAAATTATTATAATAATTATTATTTTGAAATTCTTCAATTTTTGTCGTAGATTTTATATTTTAGACAGATATTTTTTCTATATTCTATATGACTGAAGAAAATCCTTCTATGGAAATCGAAATACCACATTTAGATTCACTCCCGGGAGTTTCTCTCTGGAATATTGTAGAATTATTTATTTACCCGAGAATGATCTCGAAGAGGACGAACAAGAACGTATTACTGATATCTTCAAGAAGGAACGTCTCCGACGTCGCCGACTTATCCACCGTCGCAAACCTGATGATGAGTACGATCGCGAAATACAAGAAGAATATGACGATATTATTTATCAAGAATGGTTTATTAAACACGTGATAGGGAATGATTCATTCATAAAACTCGTCGATGCATATGATACTGATGGGGTTTACCTTCTCTATGAAATCATTAACAGTTATGAATTCTATGATCGTATCATATCAACCAATGATGATTATTCCTATCGTGAGTGTATAAACATCATAGACGAGTATATACATATTCCTGAGAGTTTATTATTAGGCGATACATTAGTTGATTATAAATACAGAATAGTCGGAATAAAAATCTACAACGACTTCGCACGAGTATTAAATGAGAGTATATACAGAGAAAATGAGCGCATTAAATTCTATTTAGAATCAGAGGAATATCAGGAACGATATCAAATCACTTTGTTGACATCCCGAACCTCTTTCGGCGACGTCCCCCTCGTTGACGACCAAAGCCACTCCCCGCTATAGCATTTGCACTAACGGAGTCATTGATGACTTTGTCATTGATGTTAGCCACGGATGAAATCATCGACGCTAGTTTTTCATCTACTGCGTTATTTATTATTTGACTAACACTTGCAGGCATAACCGCAGTAGCTGGTAACGGTGATGACTGTGGTTTCTTTCGCCGTCGAACTAACGCTGTTAATTTATCTTTCGCGGCTGAAAACGCCTTCCCGGCAAGATCACCAATATCGCTAATACCCTTATCCTTGATAACATCAATGGCTTTCATTGATAGTTGTTTTGCTAGCGGCGCTACTTTTGGAGCCATTCTTGCAAATAATCCTGCAATGGTATCACCGAGACCATCACCATAGTATGCTCGGTATTCTGGCAATCGTGAGTGTACCACGTAGACGTTAGTTGGTTTATCATGATTGTAGTGTATGATCATTCTCTATTCAATTGCTATTTATCTAATCGTGAAATCAAAAATCTTCAATTTTCTAGGTGAAAGTGAAACTGAAACTCAAAGAGTTTTCATCGAAGATTTTCCAAGCAGTTTTTGAAACTCAAAGAATTTTCATCGAAGATTTTCCAAGCAGTTTTTGAAACTCAAAGAGTTTTCATCGAAGATTTTCCATTTCAGTCATGGTGATTAATGACTATGGTGACCGTAAAAATCCATAGGATTTTTGGCTAACTCTTCAATAAAATCTCGATATGTTGCAATATCCATAATGCCACCTTGAAATAATCGCATGCAGATATCAGCGGCTTCATTAATTTCTTCTGGTGAGTTATTTCCTGCCCGTTTCCCTGATACGAGTACTTCTAATTGTGATATATCACCGAGAATATTGCCAGGACATGTTACGCTAGAGTGAAAATCCATAGGATTTTTCCGAACTAAACCACTGCCTGTTTTTTTAGTGATACCAGTTGCACCTTGAGAAGAGGGCTGTGTTATTTCAAAAAGTTTTGATTGTTCTGGTAATCTAAGAAATCCAGGGTCTAATTGCGTTGTTGTAGATGAGTTTGCTTTTTCTAAATGCTTTCATAAATTCCTTATCATCTTCTCTTGCCTGAGATGACTTTGTTAATATACGATATAACCCCTTATACCATTCTTTTTTACTAGGGGTTTTATAACCATCGAGGATATAATTTTTTCGTTGATGAAGACTCCTAGCAACGAAATCGGCTAATTCTTCCATAGAATTAAATCTTTTTCTTTAATTCATCTAATTTACCCGGGTGGAATTTATTATTGAATGCAACTCTTTCACTAGTAGTATCACCCTCTTCTTCTTGTTGTTGTTGTTGTTGTTCTTGAAATTCTTCGAATTTTGGTTCAACTTCGGGGGGGATAACCCCCGGGGGAATATCAATATCACCTTGTTGAAGTTCTCGTTCTTGTTGTCTTGCAGCAGTTATTATATCGACAGGAAGTGATTTTAAAGACTTTTTTGTTTGTTTAGATCTTTTTGCTATTTTTTCTAACACAGGGAGAAAGGGCTCTTCTTGTTTGTTTTCTTGTTTAAAAATTGCTGATGTTACACCCTCAGTTGCACTGATTATCGATTTAAAAAGTTAATGTGTATCAGCAGAAAAATCAGTCTGAAGGAGTTGTCGTTCCTGTAAATTTTTCCGTACACTGTCACGGAGTGGTAGTTGTTTATTAATAGCATTCAATCGCTCTTTCACATCTCGTGTGGTTAGTGATTGTCCTACCATATTGAAAGAGTATCACTATTGTTAAATTGCTTGCAATTTCAATTAAAGAAAAATTTATTATGTTATTTTTACAACTCTTCTCTGACCTGTGTCATCACGGAAGTGATTTCAAAAATCTACCTTGAAATTGTTTACAATTATTTGGTTGAAAATCCTTTGGTTGAAACTCAAGGAGTTTCCATTGTTAGTATAGATTTCTCACCGTGTTTTGTTTGACTAAACTCAACTAAGCGTGTGTGAATGGGCCTATTCATCGCGTTACCTGTGTACACGGAAGTTATACAAGAGGCTCTCTACGGGTGGACTCTGCTTGCTCAATTAAAGCTTTAATCTGTTTCGCCTTGGAATTAATAAGTTTTTTTTGTTCATATTCGGCCCCTAATTGTTTTCTAACAGCTTATACGACTGTATATAATGGTGCAAACACACTAACGTCTCCATGATAAACTAAACTCTTACGGATAAGGCTTTGAATGCGCTTTGTCATGGAATATTTTTTCGAGAGTGTGTATTTATTATTTATTTCTGCAAAATTTATATCCTCAAAGTCGGACAGTATTTGATCAGAAACCAAACCTGATGATAGTTGAATTTTTTGATTTTTCAATTTATTTATTTCATTTATAATACAGTTGATACTTTCAGAATTCATTATTGAATAAACATATTTTTAATTAAAAAATTGTGGGTCGATTTTGACCCGTTTTTTTGGGGGGGACAGCACAATGCCAATACTCCGTTTCGTTATGGGGTTTGTAGGCATACAAATATACTTAATTAAGGACGGCACATTCAACCCCAAAAATCTAGTGTATATGGCGGTTGATACATGTAAGACGGCACAAACCCGTTTGGAACACCTTTGGTGTATTTATACATCAAATGGCGCCCAGAGCTTACACAACACGTAGACAGCACAACAATTCCCAATATCTAGTCCTTTGGCGAATTGTAATAGACAGCACAACAATGAATGGATGACGTCAATGGTATACAATTCCCAATATCTAGTCCTTTGGCGAATTGTATCAATGAATGATATGACAATGGATGAATTGGATGGTATGATATGCGCAATGATAATGGATGTCGGGGGCGGGTCTACATTCATTATACGTCAATCATTATAACCTATATGAAAATCCTAGGTTGTATGAATACAAAACAAGTACCAATACACTGGATAGTGTATAGGTTGTAATGATCACGCATTGATTTTCGACACACTTCAAACCCCCAATAGTAGAAAGAGACGAGGTCGTATATAAGCTGTTAAATACAAGGAAGTTAAATAAGGAGGTGTGTGATTTTATTCCTTGTTGTGTATAATTCTGATTATTGACAGCGCTGAATTAACAGCTAATAATTAAAAAAAACACTAAAAAAAAGAATATAATTGTTTGTAAACACTTCATGTTCAATTTTTTTTCCTACAAAACAGATAATTAATTATATCGAGTTGATATTTATGACAATTACAACAGCCAATCAAAAACTACCAACGAAACAGTAACAGTGTTTCAACGGTAACTCTGTCATTGGTGATTTGTCACACGCCATATACCAGCGAGTTGTCTTTCTTAATCCACAATATACGATTATACATAAACAAATCGAATGTTTTTACAAAAACGTTTTGAAAAAGCGGTCTTGGTTATATTCTCTGCTTCTCTTTGTACCGAGGGGAAACAAATATCAAAATACCTACCGGCTTCGGCTATTGACTGAAATACCCTTTCCTCGTTGTCAGTATTAACAGACATTATCCGTCTAGCATTTAGCGAGTATTTTCCAGTTCCTCCTCGTTTTAAATTATCACTCTGTGAAATAGCTTGTAAATTCGATAAAGAATTATTAGTCTGAATGCGATCAATGTTATCAATAACAAGATCATCCTTGATCAATCCGTTAAACACCTCGAATATGAAACGATGATTGAGATATTTCCTTTTTCCAACACTAAACCTCAAATATCCCATACCATTATCCTCCCCAACAGGGGTTTTCAATCTGCAGTGTCTAACAACACCATCACGAGAGGCTTCATAGTTTGCAATAACAGGATGTCGTTGAAATTCTTGGTTCATTTGTATACAATAATACTTTATTTGCCTAATTCGTTAATCGGCTGAATTATAACACTGGGAATCTTTCTATGTAATCTTGAGCAGTTTTTATAATCCTGTCATTGGCAAAATCAGGATTTTTGATTTTTTTCTTGTCATAATAACGCTTCAACTCTCTATACCGCTTACCACCACAACTGATACACAACTGTGATTTGCCTCTAACCCCTACCCCACAATGGAGGCACGGGATGGGACCTTTCGAACCGTTTCTTACGCTTTGCATATGATACCCACAGAATTCATTTCTGCATGACTTGTTACACTGAGTCTTTGATCCAATCATAAGCCATTTGCAATGATTCATTATATAATATATTTTTCTAGTTAAATACTTGTTTTAGCATGAAAAAAATTGAGAGACTATTGAAAATTAAGCCTTGGAAAAATGTTAAATTCAATCTCGATAGAGTCTCTGATACATCAAAACGTCTAATCGATGATAGAACTATACTGGGTAAAATCAGAGACTGTTTTAATGAATTTTACCGAGATGGTGCAGTACACTGTTGGTCGACATTTCGAATTATTGATGAAGATGTCAATGTACCCAACATCGATGCCACCATGAACGACGTAAGAGCAGCTGCGATAATTTCACATTTTGTCACGAAGAGCTATGTTTTTTAGAATGAAATTCATTATCGAAGTCGAAGGTGAATGGATTATCAGGGATAAATTTGAACCAATCCTCAAGGATAAAAAAACTGTCATTGTGAGTAGAGATTCCAGACCGGGAGTTCTGGTTGGAATTGATAGACCCTATTACGAGAGATCTTATCCTGTAACAGCAGTTGTTTATTGGATATATCCGTTAAATGATAAACCCGATATTACAAAACTAACTCCTATGAAACTATCATCAACACTGAATTGTGTAGCAACACGGGTAATGGAACACTTCACAAATGCATCCCGAGGAAATAAACTAACTGATCTGCGACGTAAGAAAACTACCAAATGGAAGATGACAGTGAGAGAGCATGGTGCAACAATTCAGGATATAGCTAAATTAGAAGCACCATTAAAATTCCCAATATCCGTAGCGACGATAACCGGGGAAGTATTATATGACTCAAAATATAAATCGCGAGGAGCTCCAATTGAAATTATTGATCATAACAAACACGCGTGGACACCAGCATTAACAATATTTCCACGAGATAGAATCATAAGATATAACCCTGAGGAGTTCTCTGAGTTTGTTTTTATGAGGGGAAATTATTCGATGCTATTCACACGCTGTGTAAGGATGATCCTGTGTCAGTGTGGCTACTTGGTAGTGATGATGAATCAGGATTTGATCAATTTGTAAGACCAAATGATGAATTATATCGCGTTGAAGAGTTGGATACTAGAATGAGAAAAGTCGCTAATGATTTTTCATCGGAAAATCCAAAAGAGATTTCATTCCATGAAAACCTACTCGCGGATAGCTTCACAATTCCATCAGTGGTAGTTCACTTCGCAAGAGAAAAAAACTCATGGCGTCCAACACGAAGTGATTTTCTCGAAGATGTCAAATTGAGTTGCGTTGAATACTCCCATGGAGGACTGTGGAATACAAAATACTCACGTGATGGTATGATTTCAATTGATATATATCCGCGTGTTATCCTGCGAGTTTTCTCGGGTATGGAGAATGCGTTGAGTACTTTAAACGATTTGGACACCCTACACAGGAAATGACTCGCGTTGAGATTAACGGACCATTGCCTCATTTTGATTTAACCGGATTCGCTCGTGTGATATCATTTGAACTCGCTACAGGGTTACATCCGTGTAGTTATCTTTGGATTGGTAGACACCTATCTGAAAAACATTGGACCCCAATAGTGCTATTACGATATATGATTGATTATGGTATGCTGATATCGCTGATTGTTAGTGAAACTATCATATGCTATCGCGCGCAGAAGGATGTTTGGTTACCACAACCCGATCTAGATCGTATAATTAACGATCACCGAGAGCATTTTCCAAATCACAACGAAGAAGATATCATGAAAATGGCTAATGATTTATTCGCGGGGAAGGAAAAACAGACAAAAGATTTCGGACGAAGAATAATCGGTAAATTCACTCAAGGTGGAAGATATGACAATGCAAAATACTCTTCGAGGTTGATCATAGACAACGCAGAATTTTATTGTAGCGGATTTAACGAAACAGGGAAAACTTGTAACTCGTAAGGATACTTTTCTATCCAATAGTGAGAAATTGGGTACGGTTGTTACCTACTGCGATGGATATAATTCCCAGTATAAACATTTGAAAAGTTCTATGCTTCTATTAATCTATTTTCGATGATAAATAGATTTCCTAATACCGCGGTTAGAGTAGCTACTGATTCTATGTATATACACAACAAATACAGATCAGCAGTGGCCGCATTCACAGATCCCGAGGAAAATTGGGGACGTTGGCGATTGAAAAAAGAAACGCTTCACGAGTATTGTGAATCGGCAGATGTTGCCATGGATGATAAATATCTTTCATGTAACCCCCTTGAAATTAAATCAGAATTTTCTAATGCACCACCGGTATCTGATCCGATATGTAGATACAAGACAGTTTATTGAAACGGTTGTGGTGGGTCAGGAAAGACAACTCGTGCAATTGAATTATTTCGTCGGTCAACCATGATTGTACTAACACCAACGCACAGACTCGCCAGAGAGATGATACAGAGTGGGGTAAATGCCTGTACTTATCACAGCTTCTTTCGATGGAAAGGCGATGAATGGACTCCTGATCGAATGGGCGATAAATTCATTCCTGAAATCATAATCTGGGATGAAATATGCACGCTATCGTTGAGAGTATTACAGACATTTCTTGAATGGTTGTTAAACAAAAACACAAAGGTCGTCATGTGCGGCGATCACGGTCAACCACCACCATTTGTTGGTGCATCTCCACATGAATGGCTAAAGGGTTTTGTAGACTATTATGAAGAAATTACCACTGATTATAGATCACTTGATGAACAATTACGAAAGTTCAAGGCACTAATTAGATCACAACAGGATAAAATCCAGTGTGAAATAGCGCGTGAAATAATTTCGGAAACCCCCATGCATGATTTTTGAGAAACATGGAAACCGAATGATTTGATAGTAGCAAGTAGAAAAATAGTCAGAGACACACTTCAGATGAAATTTTTTGAATTGCATAAGTGTAAATTTGCAACACTTCCAGTGCCGCTGTGTTATAGACCCTCGGATACACGAAAGCAGAATATCGAAGTTGATATTCCAGTGAAAATCGGAGATTTCCCAACGAAGCAGAATTTAGTATTAAATGATATTGTGCTGGTTGATATCAGTGTCGTCGAAGATGCATTACGCGCTGATAAATCACCATGGACGTTAGGTTATGCAGCAACAATACACTCATCACAGGGATTAACCATCACGGATACAATTATTTGGATAATAGACAATCGCATCGAATGGTCGAATTTAGTCTATTTCGCAGTGTCTAGAGTACGGCGGATAAATCAACTTCGAAGAGTTGTCCTTGAAAATCCTACGGATTTTGAAAATGACAATGCAATAAGTGATATTATCAGCGCTGACAACGTCAAGGACATAATCAGAAAAAAACTATATGGTTATAAACAGCAGGATAACAAAAATAACAGAGAATTTAATATTAATGCTGAATTAATTATGACGTTGAAACAGCAACAGAATAATCACTGCGCGAGTTGCAATTGTATAATGAGTTGGAGTTGGTCGGATAAAGACTCTCGCCAATTTACCGTAGATAGAAAAAATAGCAGCATTGGTCATATCAACGATAACGTGATGCTGACATGTCTTGAGTGCAACAGGCGCCGGGGGGCTAGTTAAGACCACGCGGTGGTAATTGAGTATCCTCGGGTATCACTTGTAGTTGTTGTCGAGTAAATCCTCGTTGAGGTGCGGTCAAATCCAGTCTATAGATTGCTGGTCTACCCGTAGAACGTGTTATACCGGATATCTTATGCGTAGTAACACTCCAAATAGGATCGGTAGCTCTTTTTTACCACCTTCGAGCTCTCCTGGTTCGTATAAATACCTAATAGTGACATTACTACCAAGAATTGGTTCTTTGAAATCTTTTTGTGAAGTTCGAAGAATTTCCATTTTTGGTATAGACGCTTTCTTAATCGCGTTGATAGGTTTCATGTTAATTGTTCGAGTAATCTCATTATTGAGCGCGTTAATCACAGCTGGTAATCTCTTGACCCATTCACGAAATCGTTTATCCTGAAAAAATTCCTTCGCGTATTGATATCCGAATAACCGCTCAGCAAGCGTTCGATTAAATCGTTCAACAATTGCCTGATCGCGGTGTAATGCAGTATGTCCTCCTCTGATGGTGACATTGTGATGCTTCATCGCTGATAAAACCGCACCCTGAAATTCCTTGCCAGGATCAACTTGTAATAAATTTGGCCAACACAGAGGACCCCTTCGTTAATCCTCTCAAATGCAGAAGCCACTTCAGTTGCTGATTTTGTCCTTAGTGGTTCTGCCTGTTTGTATCGACTCGCAATATCAACTACAGTTAACGCGTATTTGTAACCGTTGTCATGTGGCAGAAATAATATATCAGCCTGATGAACTTCATTAGGGACAGTCACATCAAAATGAGAGTAGTTAATTTGTTTAGGGCGTGGTAGATAAATTTGCCATATAGCCTGTTTGGATAACCAATTAGCCGCAGTTGTATATTTTACTTTTGCAGCGTTAGCGAGTTTACGGATTGCTGCTTTACTCGCCAGTATCGGAGAATAATAAATAGATTCCATATTATTAATTACCAGTACCTAACATAAATTTGCCTTTCATAGCTGATTTTATCAACCACGAAGCCAATTTTTCTTTGAAGGATTTATCAGTGATTGAATTCTACGCGTGAATTAATTTCACATCTGCGAGATGTCTGTGTTGTAGATTGCTGCTTTTATAAGCAACATCATGAGCATGATACGCCTTATCAATAGCGTTTATTGGATACTCACCGGGTCGGGGCTGATTTTGATCATTGAGTCTAATATCGAGTCTTGTCCCCGGGCCACAGTAGCTATATCATGGAAGATGCTTTTCTCCTGGATACTTTGCCTATGGGGTTCCAGGGAGTTTTGCTAACTTGGCTGCAATATCACCTCCGAGTTTTTTTTCAAGCCTTTGATTTATCAAGGGAAACAAATCTAAATTTCTTTGTACTACATTGTACACATTTACCAGAAAGTGTTGATCGGTTGCTTTTAGGTGTAATCGTCGTCAAGACATTTGTGCCAGTACGCGCCTTGCACTTCACACAATATAGATCCATAATATATTTATAACACCATGAATGTAATTGATTATTCTGCTACGAAAAAACCACAGCCCGTAAAACGTTTTACAAGCTACCAGATTTCGGATCAATGATTGTTAAACAAATTGTTGGCACACGCCCTATTCCCCATAAATCCATAATACTAGTATATTACTCTGATAGAAGTAGTTCTCAGACAAAGTATCAGATCAATTCTCACACAATATAGACTTATAAATTTATTTAATTATATGGATATGTCCGTAATTGATAATTCAGCAACACGAGAACCAGAACCCATAAAACATCACATTATGTTACCAAACTCTATTCGAATGATTATCATTGGACCATCCGGGAGGGGTAAAACACAGTTATTAATTGATATGAAAATAAGATGGATGAAATGCGACAAGTTGTATTTAGTAGCACCAACCATAGATGATCAACGATGTTACCAGGTATTAAAAGACTACAACGAAAGAGCCAGCGAAATTATAACCGAGATCGAGGAAGCACCAATTGACGAAAATATTAACGACGATGATTACGAAAACGCTGTAAAGATTGTCAATGAAAGTATTATTAGGTTTATCACCGATATCGAAGAAGCACCGAGCATTGATGATTTCGATGTAAGTATTAACAATTTTGTTGTATATGACGATGTGATGTTAGACAATCAAAAAACCCTGCCAGTATATTTTCAAAGGGAAGACATAAAAACACAGACGTGATATATGTTACTCAACGATACACTCAAATACCAAAAGTGATCAGAGATAACTGCAATTTGTTATGTATGTTTAATGGAGTTGACAATCATACACTACGAAATATTTGGCAAACATGGTGCAGCGATATGGATTATAATCGATTTAAAAATTTCTTTAGTCACGCTCAGTCAGTCCCACACGGTTTTATAACTATAAATTTATCAGATCCTCGAACGCGATATCGTGCCGGACTTGATAGAATATTCGGTTGAAATCGTAAATGATTTTCTTCGTAAATTTTTTTTTTAGCGTAAAGCAGCAGAGAGGGTGAACGCCAACTGTTTGGCGTCTTTTTTGTTTTGCTAATGGACCCCTACGAAGTTACCAAATCGACCCCCCCCCCTTTTCTATTAAATATTTACTAGGAAGCCTCGATTTGTCAAATAGACCTTTCTATTAAATATTAACGAGAAGGAAGCCTTGTTGACGCCTATCATTTTGGTCTGTTCACCCTCTCTGCTGTTGTATAACATAACACATATCCTAGCTCTATAAAATAAACACATATCTCAGCTGTATAAAATAAACACATATCTCAGCTGTATAAGATAAACACATATCTCAGCTGTATAAAATAAACACATCTCAGCTGTATAAAATAAACACATATATCAGATGTATAAAATAAACACATATCTCAGCTGTATAAGATAAACACATATCTTAGCTGTATAAAATAACAATACTTACGCCGATGATGACATAATACTAAAACTTATTTAAACCGATGAGAAGAGAACACTGAACATCAGTTTACATAGATGATATGTGTACATTATTTACAACCGCCTAGTACAAAAATATTCGCAGAGATGTCACCAGTAAACAATAAAATTATTCTCATAGGTATATTATGTTAACATTCACGCATATAATAGCTACAATAACCGTATTCACACAAATAATAGCTACAATAACCGTATTCACACATATAAGAGCTACAATAACTGTACTCACACAGTGAATAACACTGTGCTACATGATTTGTATGTAGTTTTCTCAAGGAAGTTAAATAATGTAATACGAACGCATCTTTTGAGTTTAAGTTACTACAAACCTGCACATACATTTTTCAATGCTTTCTTGATAATGTAATGTCATTACTACGGCATATAGGCACGTCTTACCAAAAAACACGGGTATGTATGTATGCATACATATATATCCTATCTGTATCAAATAAACACATATCCTAGCTGTATAAAATAAACACATATCCTAGCTGTATAAAATAACACATATCCTAGCTGTATAAAATAAACAGATATCTCAGCTGTATCAAATAAACACATATCTCAGCTGTATAAAATAATGTATGTATGTATGTATGTATGTATGTATGTATGTATGTATGTATGTATGTATATATGTATGTATGTATGTATGTATGTATGTATGTATGTATGTATGTATGTATGTATGTATGTATGTATGTATGTATGTACGTATGTATGTATGTATGTCCTATAAACTCGATATCAAATTCTTCTTCATCCTAAAGCTAGTATAATCATGTTGAAAACAATGGTCTACATTCAAAACTTACTCCATGCCATTCCCTCGTCTTAGTCGGTAGAGCACGACCCGATATTTGGATTTCGTTCGTTTCACTTTATACAATCTGAGTTCTGCTTTACTTAAAATGTGATCTGACGAAACAGAGTCGAAGTCGAAGTAGACCAAGTGGTCCCTATCCCGTCCAAGGAAGACTGGCTTATGGGCTTAAATTGAGAAAGAACATTTGATTTTTAAAAAAAACAAGGACATACAAATGTGATTGAATGTAAGTCATTGATCATATACAATCTGCGTGCATTTATCGGATGGGTTTAAATACCACAATCAAAGCAAAATGAAAACGAAAACTCTTCGAAACATATTTTAAAAACTGATTTATACTATTAGGACAACCCCAAAACACCATATATCCTCTCTCTGTCTCTGTCTCTCTCTCTCTCTCCTTTTTTATTATACTGTTTGACTTATTTGACTTATCTTTACCGTTACTAATCAGAACAGAGACAAGTATGACGCAAGCAAAAATCCACAACGCTTTTAGTCTCTTGCAATGTATTGCGTATATTGTTACAAAGGTTGATCGATCGATTTGTATAACATTATAATAGGTTTAAGAAACAAACGCGGCAACAATAAAGCGTTAACTACATTACAGATTGTGAGCTTCGTTACCGATAAATATAACTTTAATTGCGGGAATTGTCGTACAGGCGACAAAATCACTATGCAGTCATTTTCTTCTTCAAAATTTTCAAATGAAACACTAATGGATCACACATTGATTATGGGATCCGTGGCTAATGAAATGGATAAATGTCTTTCTCCTGATACCACGTGATGAGATTCACGATTGAGCCAAAGTAGTTTTCTTAAACACAGTACCCGCTTGTCTGAAAATAAACATTATCTCTCGCATGTATGCTTTTATTAAAATACACTCGTTGTTTACTGAACAGTCGGAAACCATTAATATAAAACATTTCAATAGGCGATTTCATGGACTATTTCTAAAATAATTATGACAAATAGTTTCTAAAGTGTTGTCATGTTCAAGCCAATGGATGTCAGATAGCATGGTCAGTAGGTTGCAAAACTTGTCAAGTTCAGGCAAATGGATGTCAGATAGCATGGTCAGTAGGCTGCAAACTTGTCAAATTCAAGCAAATGGATGTCAGATTGCATCGTCAGTAAGTTGCGAACTTGTCAAGTTGAGGCCATTTAATGTCAGATCGCAACGTCAGTAAGATGCAATCTTTTTAATTTCAGGTCATTTGATGTCAAAATCGCATCGATAGTAAGTTGCAATCTTGTCAAGTTCAGGCCATTGACATCAGATCGCATCGTCAATAAGTTGCGATCTTATCAAATTCAGGTCATTTTATGTCAAAATCGTATCGATGGTAAGTTGCGATCTTGCTCACATGTGTTCTTTTCTAATATGAATGGAAAGAACTAAAAAAAAGTACATTTCTCAATTTCCATTATTATCCTATCAATTCCCTACCATTTAATCTGATTTAGGATTAGTAAGTCTCCTATAAATTCTGATAAAAGTAGAGTACTGCTCTTATTTTATTATCTATTTTATTATTTCGCCATTCTTCCAATCCAATAAATGTTCGTAAGGGAGGAAATGAATGTACGTTATTGTGACATTGATGTCATCCACCATCTTTAGTTTGCAGACTTATAATCTTATAAAATCAAGGTACCCTGACATACATTCTTGCGACTCCAGGTAATGCGTGTTCCTTTGTTCCATAGTGTATTGTGAGCTTTCAATGCCACACTTGCATCATATTTTATCCGACCATACAATTTTACTTACTATTGTAGCTAAATCTTTTCACTACACAAATGGATTGCGGTGTTCCTTCGTTTTTAAAACAACATTGTTGTTCTCTCTTCACATGCGTTTCGTATTAACATATTTGGCTATTAACCTTAAGTATTAATTCAGCGGTTTAACGTATGCTGCTAGAAATTAGGTAATTAGCATTTCAGAGTTATCATATGTAGCTACGTGCATGACCATTGTGCACTTCACCAATAATTCAACACCAATATTTCCATAGCTCTCACAAGACCGTACAACGTGCTCAATTCTCTCATTTGTAATGATTATTTAATACTGGTTGTTAAAAAGCAGTTACTTAATTAATGTATTAAATAGTTTATGTAAATTACTTTTATTTCCAAGGAATAGTTTCCATGTTGTATCTGCTAGCAAATGTTTATCAGACACGAAGTTTATTGGAATTATGAAACTGTGGTCTGGTATGTGTTGAATACTTTTAAATCCTTGTAATGGCGACGAGAAAGGGCAATACGATACTTTTTCGCACTCAGCCTGTAAAAGTTACAACATATGCGGTGTAGAAGGAAAATAACACGAGCTCATATCATTACATATTGCTCATATCATTACATATTGCTCATATAATTACATATTGCTCATATAATTACATATTGCTCGTATAATTAAATATTGCTCATATCATTACATATTGCTCATATCATTACATATTGCTCATATCATTCAAAATATTACATATTGCTTAACTAGGTTTACGAAATTTGGAAAAGAAATATAAAAACTTGCAAATATTTTTTTAAAGACCCGTTGATAAGAAGTATTTATAGATTGATTACCTTTATCAACATTAGTGCTGGTAGTGTAAACGCAAGGTATACATTTCGGTTTTGCATCATGAAAATAATAACAAGATATGAATAGCGTTATTCATTTCCTACAGTTTAACACTATTGAAGTGTTCATAACCTTTCCTTATAGGGAACTAATGGGATCATTCAAGTGTGCATAACCTTTCCTTATCGGGAACTAATGGGATCATTCAAGTGTGCATAACCTTTCCTTATAGGGAACTAATGGGATCATTCAAGTGTGCATAACCTTTCCTTATAGGGAACTAATGGGATCATTCAAGTGTGCATAACCTTTCCTTATAGGGAACTAATGGGATCATTCAAGTGTGCATAACCTTTCCTTATAGGGAACTAATGGGATCATTCAAGTGTGCATAACCTTTCCTTATAGGGAACTAATGGGATCATTCAAGTGTGCATAACCTTTCCTTATAGGGAACTAATGGGATAATTCAAGTGTGCATAACCTTTCCTTATATGGAACTAATGGGATCATTCAAGTGTGCATAACCTTTCCTGATCGGGAACTAATGGGATCATTCAAGTGTGCATAACCTTTCCTTATAGGGAACTAATGGGATCATTCAAGTGTGCATAACCTTTCCTTATAGGGAACTAATGGGATCATTCAAGTGTGCATAACCTTTCCTTATAGGGAACTAATGAGATCATTCAAGTGTTCATAACCTTTCCTTATAGGGAACTAATGGGATCATTCAAGTGTGCATAACCTTTCCTTATAGGGAACTAATGGGATCATTCAAGTGTGCATAACCTTTCCTTATAGGGAACTAATGAGATCATTCAAGTGTTCATAACCTTTCCTTATAGGGAACTAATGGGATCATTCAAGTGTGCATAACCTTTCCTTTTAAGGAAATAAAAAGATCATTCAAGTGTGCAAAACCGTTCTTTAAAGGGAACTAATGAGATTATTCAAGTCTGCATAACATTTCTTTATATGGAACTAATGAGACCATTCAAGCGTGCATAACATTTCCTGATAGAGAAATAATGAGACCATTCAAGTGTGCATAACCTTAAATTGTAGGGAACCAATGTGATCATTCAAGCGTACATAACATTTCCTTATAGAGAACCAAAGAGATCATTCAAGTGTGCAAAACGTTTCCTTATAGGGAACCAACGAGATCATTCAAGTGTTCATAACCTTTCTTTATAAGGAACTAATGAGATCATTCAAGTGTGCATAATCTTTCCTTTTAAGGAAATAATAAGATCATTCAAGTGTGCATAAACGTTCTTTAAAGGTAACTAATGAGATTATTCAAGTCTGCATAACATTTCTTTATAGGGAACTAATGAGACCATTCAAGCGTGCATAACATTTCCTGATAGAGAAATAATGAGACCATTCAAGTGTGCATAACCTTAAATTGTAGGGAACCAATGTGATCATTCAAGCGTGCATAACATTTCCTTATAGAGAACCAAAGAGATCATTCAAGTGTGCAAAACGTTTCCTTATAGGGAACCAACGAGATCATTCAAGTGTTCATAACCTTTCTTTATAAGGAACTAATGAGATCATTCAAGTGTGCATAATCTTTCCTTTTAAGGAAATAATAAGATCATTCAAGTGTGCATAAACGTTCTTTAAAGGTAACTAATGAGATTATTCAAGTCTGCATAACATTTCTTTATAGGGAACTAATGAGACCATTCAAGCGTGCATAACATTTCCTGATAGAGAAATAATGAGACCATTCAAGTGTGCATAACCTTAAATTGTAGGGAACCAATGTGATCATTCAAGCGTGCATAACATTTCCTTATAGAGAACCAAAGAGATCATTCAAGTGTGCAAAACGTTTCCTTATAGGGAACCAACGAGATCATTCAAGTGTTCATAACCTTTCTTTATAAGGAACTAATGAGATCATTCAAGTGTGCATAATCTTTCCTTTTAAGGAAATAATAAGATCATTCAAGTGTGCATAAACGTTCTTTAAAGGTAACTAATGAGATTATTCAAGTCTGCATAACATTTCTTTATAGGGAACTAATGAGACCATTTAAGCGTGCATAATCTTTCTTTTTAAGGAACTAATGAGATCATTCCAGAGTGCATACCATTTCCGTATAGGGAACTAATGAGACCATTCATGTGGGAATAACATTTCCTGATAGGGAACCAATGAGATCATTCTAGCGTGCATAACCTTTCCTTATAGAAAACCAATGAGATCATTCAAGTGTGCATAACGTTCCCTTATAGGGAACTAATGAGATCATTCAAGCGTGCATAACCTTTCCTTATAGGGAACTAATGAGATCATTCAAGCGTGCATAACCTTTCCTTATAGAGAACCAGTGAGATCATTCAAGTGTGCATAACGTTTCGTTATAGGGAACCAACGAGATCATTCAAGAGTTCATGACCTTTCTTTATAGGAAACTAATGAGACCATTCAAGTATGCACAACCTTTCCTTATAGGGAACTAATGAGGCAATTAAAGTGTGCATAACCTTTCGTTATAGGGAACTAATGCGCACCTACCAGGTTCGACTTGAAACCTATAAAGTTATCAACTTGATTAATGTGTTGGATTCATTTTTTTTAAATGAGTAATAGATCTTTTCGAAATTCAAGGTCATTAAAATAACATGTATATAAGACGCTAAGCTAACTCATGGATGTTAGTTACTCTAGATTGTGTATAAGGATCTTTTCGTCGTTGTTCTACAAATATGGTTAACCATTTCGCGGAGAGTAAAATTTAGTTTCTCAATAGCGAAATAATAAAAATTCATCTAAGTAAACATTTATTGTCATACGAATTATCACCATAGTAACAGAAGAACACTTATATTAGGAAAAAGTTTCTTAATGACCACTAATTACATAGCGACCTATAATCTTGATAATTAAGGGGAAACGACCAAGTTAAATAGGGGGAGACATTTTGAGACATTCGATATACTGTTATACCTGTACATACCTAACTGCCATATGAGTAGAACGCAGATTGCGATAGCAATTCACTTCCTTACATATGACGTCCATATCCTTCCTCTAAAAGCGATTTCATTGGCTGGATTTATCAAACAGTAAGAAGTGGAGGTTTGATACTACTTACCGTCATTGACGAAACTCATGATGACGTCAGCTCTGTGGATGTCATGTATATCAGTGAAATGGCTGTTGTACAGCCCCACATCAGGTTCCTTTGGTTCCATCAGTGGTCTTTCATATTTTTCACCGATTCTTATCTTATAAAGTTCTAACATATACTGAGTGGCCGACATCTCCATGTCTTTGATCTCATTTGGGTTTTGAATTTGGTGCAGTCCCAATAGTTTATGCTGCATTTCTTTTCTAGTTGTCTCCGGCATTCGGTTGTTAGCGATTGTCTGCTTGAGACCATCAACAGATTTGGTATCAGTCGATTCAGAAGACACAATGCAGAAAATTATCATAAATGCTAAACTTGGGAGGATTCTCATTGAATACATACTGGTGTAATACTAAAACAACTAGATTCTACAAATACCAAGAGAACTAGATTAATAAGACCGATAAGTTTCTTTTCAGGCGTGTAAACACTCGCTACGAAAACTAAAATATCTCATGCATCTCACGTGCCCGGATAATGACAAGCCTAGGTCTATATAGATACATTATTTTAAACTGATGGTCAGTGACATGTTATAGGTAAATGACCATTAAATATATTGGGGCAGGATATTTTGATTAACATTTCAGTTAAAAGAATCTTCATTAACCAAAGTAGTGAATATTATAAAATTTAATTTATCAGTTTACAGTAAACAGTGGATATTATACAATTATATACATAACTTCACAGTAAGCATATTCTTCAAGCTATTTGAGGGTTTAATATTTTTGGCAGATTTTTACAAAATGTTAAAACCTCTCATATATCTTGATATACTTTCTTTTATAATTTTAAATGAAATCTTCAACGTGAAATACGATGTAATCAGAAATATCCCAAAATAAGAGTTGTTACATAGTTAGAAAACATTTAAACATCGTTTGATAAAAAGTAATGTTGCTGTTATGTTAATTCGAGCTGACGAAATCGTTATAATATGCATTATTTCATATTCCACGAAATCGTTTTAATATGCATTATTTCATATTACACGAAATCGTTATAATATGCATTATTTCATATTACACGAAATCGTTATAATATGCATTATTTCATATTACACGAAATCGTTATAATATGCATTATTTCATATTACACGAAATCGTTATAATATGCATTATTTCATATTACACGAAATCGTTTTAATATGCATTATTTCATATTCCACGAAATCGTTTTAACATGCATTAATTCATATTGCACGAAATCGTTTTAACATGCATTATTTCATATTCCACGAAATCGTTATAATATGCAATATTTCATATTCCATGAAATCGTTTTAATATGCATTATTTCATCTTCCACGAAATCGTTTTAATATGCATTATTTCATATTCCACGAAATCGTTTTAATATGCATTATTTCATATTACACGAAATCGTTATAATATGCATTATTTCATATTGCACGAAATCGTTATAATATGCATTATTTCATATTCCACGAAATCGTTATAATATGCATTATTTCATATTACACGAAATCGTTATAATATGCATTATTTCATATTACACGAAATCGTTATAATATGCATTATTTCATATTACGCGAAATCGTTATAATATGCATTATTTCATATTCCACGAAATCGTTATAATATGCATTATTTCATATTACACGAAATCGTTATAATATGCATTATTTCATATTCCACGAAATCGTTTTAACATGCATTAATTCATATTACACGAAATCGTTTTAACATGCATTATTTCATATTCCACGAAATCGTTATAATATGCAATATTTCATATTCCACGAAATCGTTTTAACATGCATTATTTCATCTTCCACGAAATCGTTTTAATATGCATTATTTCATATTCCACGAAATCGTTTTAATATGCATTATTTCATATTACACGAAATCGTTATAATATGCATTATTTCATATTCCACGAAATCGTTATAATATGCATTATTTCATATTCCACGAAATCGTTTTAATATGCATTATTTCATATTCCACAAAATCGTTTTAATATGCATTGTTTCATATTCTACGAAATCGTTATAATATGCATTATTTCATATTACACGAAATCGTTATAATATGCATTATTTCATATTACACGAAATCGTTATAATATGCATTATTTCATATTACACGAAATCGTTATAATATGCATTATTTCATATTACACGAAATCGTTTTAATATGCATTATTTCATATTCCACGAAATCGTTTTAATATGCATTATTTCATATTCCACGAAATCGTTTTAATATGCATTATTTCATATTCCACGAAATCGTTTTAATATGCATTATTTCATATTCCACGAAATCGTTTTAATATGCATTATTTCATATTCCAGGAAATCGTTTTAATATGCATTATTTCATATTCCACGAAATCGTTTTAATATGCATTATTTCATATTACACGAAATCGTTATAATATGCATTATTTCATATTACACGAAATCGTTATAATATGCATTACAAAATCCGTTGTAAAATTTACAAATAATGTTTAATTCCCCGTAATACAAAGTGAAAATGATAAATAATATAAGAAATACAGAAACAAGTCTTAATTATTTAAATTCCTAACAAATTCAGCACAAGATCGGACGAAATCCAAAATTTGAACGACTTGATGTATTAATTTTAGCTGAAGAGTGTTGATGTGTCAACCGTTGCTTTGTGGATCACAGTACTATAATTACAGGTTAGAAGTCTTTATCCAAGAATTTTATCAGAGTATTTTTGCAGTTCAAGAACAAATAATCAGTTGAATTCAATACATTGAACAAAACGATTCCAGTTCGATACTACTGGTCACAACATATAGTATAGAACGTGAAAGTGCTTGAAGTTAAAACACGAATAACCAAGTCATCACAGTTGCAAGATTATATAGTTATCTACTTGACTTCAAGTCACAATTAGCAAGTTCCAAAAGAAAACATTGCCTAATGGAAAATCACCTTTCAAAATGATCCTGAAGTTTACAAAATCAAAATCACAACCTGGATTAGATTCAAGAAATTCCAAAACTCAGACCCAAATAAACATTTGTGCTTCTGTTATAAATAATGACCCTGATATTAAGTCCATACAATTGAGAATAATTTAGCTTAGTTGTAAAAATAAAATAAAAATGTCAATCAGGTCAAGAAAAAACGAACTCAATTTTGAAGTCAAGCATACAATTTTACATTCTAATAGCATGTACTGAAATAAAATTGCATGTTAAAAATTAAGAAACAAGTAATTCAGTTAAACATTCATAGCAAAATACAAAAAAGGCAAATAAAAGGTTTGGTTATATATTAAATAATGATTGAAAACCCAATATGGCTATTTCATATTGTGTGGCATCTTCAAACGTTATTTATTATAGTGTAATAAATTTGGAGTAAGTGTTAGTGAATTTGAACCATGCTTGGGTCGTTAGTAGTGAATTTAGGTACAAGCCGAATGACTGTCCCTTTTTGTAACATAGTCCAGTATTTATGGGGGGAATATAATGGAATCAATAAGTTGGAACTTGGTAGGTACCGTTTATGTGTCCATAGTGGAAAATGGGCGTATGTATATGAGCGTGATACGCCGGAAATTCTGTGGATTGACTGGCCTAGGGTCGCGCAGTTAAATATTTCCCAGTTAGTAAGGGAATACTAGTGGAATTTCTATGGCATGACGGGCTTGCGGTACGGAATTCGGATGATAATGAATAAAAACCATGCAAAGGTGCAGTTAATGGACGTTTGGGCAAGTTGTCTCCTCTGGGTCGCCAATTGATTAGAGCAAAGATTATTAGTTATAGCAGACACGTCTTTCTTTCCATTTTACAACTCAAGTTGTATGGAAGTCTTTGGAAATTTGGGGAAAACTTATGACTTCCAGCGTGACTCGCGCCAGGGTTTTGACACCGCTCGGTCAAGTGAATACCCCTGTGCGTATAACAATAGATTCATTTTATTTAACAAGGCACTGAACATATTACGCATATTTCATATTGTCTCTGCTTGGTATATTTATTTCGAAATTAAACTCCGATATGTGTGATGGGGTGCTATGTACGGACATTTTTCATCCATGACTTTTGTCTTTTATTGTAAGCTGCAAAAATGAAGGTTACTAGAAACTGAGGTCAAGGTGTAACCATGTATACGAGTTAATGGAATAGTCCAATATATACGAGTTAATGCAATAGTCCAATATAATGGTTAGTTTTCCGGAATATTCTATTACTTCGTAGGTCAAATGGGTACTTACATTCATCGGGCCCCGAGTGGCTGAGTGGTCTAAAGCGCTCTCCGTTACGGACCACTGCCATCTTACCTCTGTCTGTGTGTGTTCGAGTCTAAGATTCGGCTAATGAAGTTATGAGAGAAAGCTTGCCAGTAGCTTCTGTGGGTCGGTGGTTCTTTCCGAGGTTTTTACCTGGTTCTACTTCCACCAATAATACTGGCCGCCATGTATATCGTGTGCTGCAAAATTGTGTTAACCCCACAACAACAATTTGTTTGTTTGTTTAGGATTTTTTTAACGTAGCTTTAACAATTTTTCAGTCATATCGCTACGATGTCTGCAGTGAGGCAGTTTATAGTGATGTCTACCACTAGGGCATCATGCCGCAGACATGTAGCATGATGTCCCGCCCAGTCACATTATCCTGACACCAGGCCGACCAGTCCTAACACTAACCTCTTAATGCTGAACGTCAAGCGAGGCAGCTGTTAGTACCATTTTTGTAACTCTTTGGTATGACTCGGCCGGGGATCGAACCCACGACCTCCCGCTTCCGCGGTGAACGCTCTAACCACTAGGCCACCGGAGCGGTTACAACAACAATAACAATTATAATATATATATATATATATATATATATATATATATATATATATATATATATATATATATATATCAGTGTATGGAAATCAATAATCATAGTTTGGAGTTGTATTCAAATATAATTCGTGAAACATTTTGTACATAACTTGTTCGTTAGAACTGGAAATTTTAAACTGCCTTAGGATTTAAAAAAGTATTTTAGAATTAGTGAACACATATCCAAAGACATTATGAACGGTTGAAACAGATGTTCATTAAAAAAAAATATAATGTTTTCCCAGTAATGAGACAGAGAGTAGGAAAGAGATGCAGATGAATAAATATAACATTTCTACTCTTCTATTTCATTTTCTGCTTATGATTCTGCCTCGTAAATATCATAACCATTATGATCTCAATTATATTGAAAACTATTTATAAGCAGAATACTTAGTGAATGATACAATACACGTGTCACTGAACTCATCCAAGCTTTCCATTCAACACGACACACACAGTACAATCGGGAAAACTGAATTAGTCAGAAAAAAAAGACGTTAAAAGTTCATGCAAAATACCATGGATGTTAGAGGTTTTTTTAAGGGTGGAGATAGTCAATGCTTAAACAAACTAGCAGTTTGCCATTTTATTAGGCACCTTTGCGTAGTATTGTCAACAGACTAACAACTGTAACTTTGCTCAAAAGTTTATATATATATATATATATATATATATATATATATATATATATATATATATATATATATATATATATATATGTACAGAGAGAGAGAGAGAGAGAGAGAGAGAGAGAGAGAGAGAGAGAGAGAGGAGAGGAGGGGGAAGAGTAACATTCCAACTGTGGAAGCTAAGTAAAGTGAATACAGCGCTGTCTACGAATCAGATTTATACAATGTAATCTGTAACTATTCTGGCATGACACACATATTAAATTGTGTATACTGTATGTAAAGTGTAATGATTATACATATAGATAATAAATGTATATATGTAACCCTGTTTACAACATTTTGCATGTACATACTGAGGATAGGTATAGGATATCTGGTGTTTCAAATCGCATTAAATAAAATATATTTCACCTGTGAATAAATCAAACTGATAAATGCAAGAACGTTGAAAAGTTTTACCGATTGTTTATATGTCGTATATTCAAATAACGTGTCGTCTATCACGTTTTCTAAGATCACTATGTCGCCATTATATTTGTCATGGAATCAATTGACGACTCCCATATGGAGTTTTTAACAGCTCAATAACCTGAAGGCTATACCACTGACCGTTGATAATTTCAAACATAATTGGAGAAATATAAACAATTCGTCATTGAAGTACGATATTGCTTTGCATTCTAAAAAAGATAAAACGCTCTTCCCAAATTTACTAAAATTTATCGATTTTATCGTCCTAAGAAAATTTTAGAACCTCAAAGATTAAAATATCAAGTATTGGGAGATCTGTTGCAAATCAAAGGAATAAACGTAGTTCTACCTTATTCCACGTGATGACATTCATGGTTGACTCTAAGCAGTTATTTTTCTTCATCATTAAACACGGTTCATCCTTGCGTACAAATATACGTTATATATACATCTTATTGTCAGTGAGTCTTGATCATGAGCTCCCCCTTAGTTTAGGACATAAGTGTGTGATATATATTGTAACTTCTCTGAAATCCATAACAGTTTTTTAATTTTTTTTTGTGATAGCCATTATTTTGTGATAGCCATTTTTTTGTGATAGCCATTATTTTGTGGTAGCCATTTTTTGTGATAGCCATAATTTTGTGATAGCCATTATTTTGTTATAGCCATTATTTTGTGATAGCCATAATTTTGTGATAGCCATAATTTTGTGATAGCCATTATTTTGTGATAGCCATAATTTTGTGATAGCCATAATTTTGTGATAGCCATTTTTTGTGATAGCCATTATTTTGTGATAGCCATAATTTTGTGATAGCCATTATTATATGATAGCTACATGATGTGTATATAAACCATGGAAACGCGATGCCAAGTTTGAGATGAGATAATGCAGTCAGTGCTAGTTCTCTCATGATCAATTATAACTGACTGCTTACCTACATTATTCTTACGAATATAAACTTTATATTAATGTTTGTGTGTCTTGCTAGTTTTCTTTCCACTATTTGCGTTTAGGTTCTCAAGCTAAACTATCGGACTACGCAATGTGTCTTAATATACGCTTACTGATATTAGGAATGTTAAAGTACATGGTTTGTAGCATCGTTTGAGTGATTCAGCATACGCGTTTTAAAAATAATTCACCACAATATACCTAAGCCCTGGTCCATATACTCGGAGGTAGTCAACCTGATGTAAAGTACATGTATTTCAAACAGGTTGGCACCTTTCCCTTGCTAGAGTGAATCATACATTTCTCATCGTGAACGTCCCTGTCAGCGTGAATCTATCTGAAAATATCACATTAATATGGTACATGCGTGAATCTATCTAAAAATCTTTACATTAATCTGTCGGGATACATCGCACATCCCAATCGTCTGTGCTTGGGGGCATGTGAGTCATTATCTTTAAAGACAAACATTAGCTTTAAAATTGTCCTCACTGTGGTTTAAGAAACTAGCAGAGTTTAATATTCATTCTATTTGTTAATAGTTTGTTGTAAAACAAACAAAACAGACAAAACCGGTCATTCCACTGTCTTGTGTTTTATATATTTAATATAAAGTTCCTGCGCATGTGCCGTATATAAATAGGGTAACTATATTGATCACATGCAATTGTATTTAGGATTTACTATTATACAAGCTGTTTAAAAGACGTCTCTCCGTAAAGAATATTTTTGCGTTTCGTTTAAATGCTAGCCATTATGGATACAGTAGGGTCTCCAAAGCCGATAAGTTTCTCGAAGTTGGCATTTATAATAAACATGTATACCGTCTATTGCTTAAACTCGACCGTCAACAAGACGCACAACTTTTTGAATCAAACACTCGCTAACAATAAAAGACTGGAGAACTCGAGACAAGAAATCGGACAGGAATCATTAGCCTTTATGGGTTTACACCAAAGACCAACCCTTGCTAAAATCAACGTCACGGATAGCTCGGCCGCTGCGTATATGTTAGAGCTTTATCAAATGATACATTCAGACGATGGAGATGAAAATGCAGGAGTTGAACCAAGTGGAGTTAACTCTGAGTTTAACATCACCCGCGTACCAGATGGACATGGAATCAGCTGGAGAAGTACCATTATGAGTTTTGGCAACGACGGTAAGTAATACCATAGATGTTTCTTAGCCATAAGTCCAATTCCTGAACAAGTCCAGAAATATGGGACGATAACCACACACTGACTTCGATCTTGCAAGTTTATAAAAATTTAATATATATTATTATATATTATTATAAATATTTAAAAAAGATTTAAACGTGACTAACGTCCACTGAAGTAGAGTGAACTGGCGTGAAATATCATGGGTAATTTTCTCTTTAGATATGACCCATTGAGGTGTGCAGAGGTAATGGTTGTTTGCTTTAAATCTGTTCTCGTAAATACCCCAACACTCATAACATTTGATGGACGCAAATTCAGGATGGCACTGTAATAGTACCCCTTTACGCCGTACAGCGTTGTGCGCATGTAGAAGGCGGGCTTAACATTGAGACAGTCGAGTGACCCTGAGGCAATAGTCGTTGTGAACTGAAGGGTTCGTAAACTGAAGGGTTCGTAAACTGAAGGGTTTGTAAACTGAAGGGTTTGTAAGCACGCTAATGTCCTACTTAATTTTTATCACTCAGCAAATAAACACACATCCTCAAAACTCTCGATTTAACATTTGTGTTACTTCTCTTCCTTCACATTCGCATACTTCATAAGTGTAACACGATTGATGTTTGGTGTGATTAGGTCAGTCGAATTTTTTAAAAAAAAATTACATCAATGAGATGTACTTAATATGTAAGAAATATACACTTGTACTTAAATGGAAGCGATCAAAGCACGAAATGTCAGCCTGTATAAAATTCGATTCCGGTATGTACACCGATGACATCTAAGTATAGATTGATATGGTGGACGTAACGACATGCATATAATGACTTTGAATTTGGTTTGAAAATATACAGTGCTATGGAATTTGAAGTCACACGTATTGTATTATTCAGTGTAATATTGACACATTGCATTGCATATATTATGTAACGGTGAACTAGAATTTCACACATTTATTAACAACGAATTTGAATGCAAACAGATCATGACACTGAGTTCGAATATCAAATAGCCCGTGACACTGAATTTGAATTTTAAACAATTCGTGACACTGAATTCAAAATTTGTAAATAGTTACAATGAACTCGACAAATTTAGGGATTGTGAATCTAAATTAAATATATTTAGTTATAATGAATTTGAACGTCATCCATTCTGTGATACTGAATTTGAATTTTTTGGATAAAGAATCATTCAATTTTATAACCATAGTGACACTGTAGTTCGCACATCGCTTTTCGGGTCTAATAAACAGTACCACAGAAAAAGTAAAAACAGCAAACTTTGTAAAATTTAACAAATATGTTATTTCCTTTCAAAAGCAATGCAAAAATGAAAATAAAGGCTCAAGGTTTTAAGAATCAAATTCAAAACGTAATTAAAAGAATAATCCACGAATTAAATTTTAAAAGTTCTAGCAATGAAATGTTCTAATAAATTCATGTTCGAGTCCCGATGAAAATCCAAGATGGACGACCATGACATATTATGTGGTTTGTATAGTGTTGTATCTACAATTTCTTGTAGAAACACAAGAAAAGAAAGACACCTCAGTGTTTAAAATCCGAATAAAATTTTTAATAATTATTCTTTGTCCGAGATTTCTGTTTAAAAACTTAAATATTACTTAAGAAACGAATGAATCTTTTAAAATCCAAATTAATTGAAGGAAAATTACAATAAAACTAAACTAGGCACAATTGTCGGAAACGACTTGATATTAAGTGTTTTAAGTCCAAACTTAGATTTTTTTCTCAAAGACAAAGTTTATACACTAATTCGGAACTCATTATATATACCCGTATGAGGGTCACGTAATCATGTTCTATCACGCAATCCTCACATAACCCTCACAACAACCAATCATTTTACTCTAAGAATGAAAAAAAAAATTGTTTACTTTACCAAAACTATTTATAAGTGTATGGTCACGTATCCAGTACAGCCTCAATCTTACTCTTATTTTTCTTGTCAAAGAATTAAAAAGAAAACTAACATTTGTTATGCCTGAGAAATATTTGATTATTTGTGTTGTGCATGCGTACAGCGCTGTCTTGGATGAACAGGTGTTTTTCCAGACGAGCGACCATACTAACATATTTCTCGCCGCCGTAAACTACTTGGGGCTACGGACATCATAATCACGATATTCACGGGTATTTTACCCTGGATATTACTCACTGTCCTATGAATTTAAGCAAGATTAAGGTATAACCGACAGTGATTATTTGTGATCGGGTGAAGATCGCGTATTTTAACGAGGTATTTCTATAAGCCATATGGGTGAGTATTAAATTTATATTTTATGTGATATGCGAAGTTAATTCATTTTGTATTGTCATATCGTGTAATGATTCATTTATTACAATGCATATTTGAAACGTTGTGAACTATGAATTACATGTTGTTTTTAAGAGTTTAATGTATTAGTATTTTCCAAAACTCATTAGTTTTACCAGTTCGGTTTTATTATAGCTTACGAGGTTACGAGGTTACGAGGCTAACGGGGCTAACAGTTTAACTAGTCTAACGAATGTAACGAGACTAATGAGTTTATCTAACGAATAGAGCTATCTAGATGTCTATATGTATGTACATGTGGTGGAGCCACGACTGTAGACGTAGCTAAGACAAGGGTGCTGTATGCTGTCTACGTGTATACATATGACTGACTGTACATGTAGTGGATCCGTGAAGGGTGTGAGCGGCCGATTCAAGAGTGGGTCAACCCGAGGGACGTGGTGAAACTGCAAATTACCGGTGTATGAATCGTGCGACTGTACAAGGGCCAAGAAGCATATGTTTACTCCAATTGTTGTTTAAATTGGTTTACTGGTATTTACGTGAGATTATTTGAATCTTAGTTGAATTCCAGGAGATTTGTGAATCTTACTGACAGTGCAGAACATTTGAAACATATTTGAAAACTTGAGATTGTTTGAATCCCATGCATAGTATATATGTGAAACTATATGGATATCTTGGTGTGTACTATTATTTAAAACTAAGGTTTATTGAAGCTGTATATCAAACAGATATATTATTGGTTTATTTCAATGTGTGAATGTTAGTATAGAGTGTTTGGATCAATTGTATATTGAAAGTGTGTGAGAATCATTGTACTTTTACATTATACATTTTTCTTTACTAATTAAGTTAATACATTTTCATCTTTCACACATTGTGTTTGAGTTATTCATTTAATCCAATACCCACTCGGTTACAGATCTGCGACAATTCTCACAATATTTTTTTTTAAAAAAAGACTTTATATGGCTGTTACGAATATTGAATTTCGGTCAGTATCTAGATAAGCTTTAGGTGCTTACGAAGAAAGAGTCTGGTCAACTGATTTTCTTTGAAAAAATCCAAATCACGTAAACAAGATTTTTTTTATAATAGCATGCAATAGAATTAAAATAATTAAAACTGACACACAAACAATTCAAATTAAAATTGATTTAAATTTATATGCGTAACAATTTATTGACATGATATTTGAATTTTACACGTTGATAGTAATAATGAATTGTACATAATTATTGTGACATTTAAGTTCAAACAAATATTGTCACTGAATTACACACATTATTTCATCTTAGAGTCTAAAAATAAAATCCAACAAATGTTCTCTTCATGAGATCTTCTGTGCCATCCAGAAATCCATACAGATATGTGGACGCACACACAAAAATACAAACGCAAACATATGAAAACAAGAAATGGCAAGTTGATTAGCTTCTTGCCGAGATGATGAATGAATTGATTTCAATAAAATGTATTTTGTTTCTGTTTTAGAAACATCTAACCAGACTGAATCATTTCTTTTGTAGTCCATAAACTTCATTCACTTCCACATGAGACGAAAAATATATTGTACTTCGACTTTACTGATGTCTCAACAGAAGTCATTGCAACGCATGCAGAGATAAAAATCTACAAAAAACGATCTCTAATGCATCAGAGATCACAGTACCTGGTTGAGATCTTCCTGAGAAAACGAAAGACGAATACAAAGTAAGATAAGAGTGCAAACCTTTATTACTAGATAATATAGGAATACATACATACATACATACATACATACATACATACATACATACATACATACATACATACATACAGACATACAGACATACATACATACATACATACATACATACATACATACATACATAAAACATACATACATACATACATACATACATACATACATACATACATACATACATACATACATACATACATACATACATACATACATGTGATTACAATCATACTAGTTTTACTAAAACAAATACCTAATTACTTTCGAAGTACCTATTTGCATGCATGTATGTACGTGTGCTCATATATAAAAAAAATATTGATTCGTATTTTTAGAACTTGGTATTAGTATCATTCTCTAATGATATCCAGTGAAATCACTTTTCGTTATGCTTGGTGTATATTAGCAATCCTTTATTATTTTCTCGATATCTTTTGTCTTTGAATTAATTTGAATATTAATCACAATCACACATTAAACACGTGGGTGTGTCGGCTAATTACGAACGCGGAATACCACCGACATTGCGACATCAGTTGATGGTCACTCAGTTGATGGTCACGCGTATGGTGTAGGGATCGACGTTACAGGCAAATATATGGGTGTCACTTACCCAAAGACCTCGGTTCTAATATCCCTAGAACACGAATTAAAACAGTCTACCATAAATAAGAATGTTATTTATTAGTATATATAGAAATCTTTTCTTTTTTTTATGGTTTAACGCCATTTTTCAGCACAATATAGGCTATACATGGCGGCCAGTATTAATGGTGGAGGAAGAAACCGGACAAACCCCGGAAAGAACCACCGACCCTCGAGAAGCTACAGGCAAGATTTCTCACATAACTACATTTGCCGAATCTTAGACTCGAACCCACGCAGACAGAGGTGAGATGGCAGTGGTCCGTAACGGACAGCGCTTTAGACCACTCGGCCACTCGGGGCCCCTAAATCTTTTGGTAGCATCATCAAGCATTTGTCAGTAATATCCATGCATCACACTCTGTGTCGTAAAATACATATATACATATACATATTCTTGCAAGTACACGTAGCGGAGTTGTTACCGAATATTTGGTGGACCTTTGTGTTGTTCGTGCATTTCGTACATATCAATATTTATAATTCATACGAGCAAGAAGAAGAAAACCGTAAAAGGATGAAATCAACCAATGTATAAGACGTCATATGTTTTATTAGGATCAAACCAGTCTTGCCAATGTATAAAACATCATTTGTTTTATTAACGCGTTTAAAAACCCTTTGATTAACAAATAGATTTTTCACAAAGGTATTGAAAGTCAGCGAAACGTGCTGTGAATTTCATATATTTTAGACCGAAACATTTGGAGAGAGTTTGAAATATGATGCATTAAACTGGAACGTTTATTATGCGTTCAATTCATCCCTTTTTTATTTAAAACATGTGCTTTTTACCCTGTTTTATTTTCAATGCGATTGATATAAAAAATGTAATAATAGTGTTACAAGCACAGGGGTATTCACTTGACCGAGCGGTGTCAAAACCCTGGCGCGAGTCACGCTGGAAGTCATATGTTTTCCCCAAACTTCCAAAGACTTCCATACAACTTGAGTTGTAAAATGGAAAGAAAGACGTGTCTGCTATAATTATTAATCTTTGCTGTAATCAATGGGCAACCCAGAGGAGACAACTTGCCCAAACGTCCATTAACTGCACCTTTACATGGTTTTTCTTCATTATCATCCGTTTTCCGTACCGATAGCTTGTCATGCCATAGAAATTACACCAGTATTCCCTTACTAACTGGGAAATATTTAACTGCGCGACCCTAGGCCAGTCCATCCACAGAATTTCCGGCGTATCACACTCATATACATACGCCAATTTTCCACTATGGCCACATAAACGGTACCTACCAAGTCCCAACTTATTGATTCCATTCTATAATTTACTGATTTCCAACCATAAATGCTGCCTTTTCCATCACACTACTTGTATACACCACTGAATTTTAATATGGACTATGTTACTACAGGGACAGTCATTCGGCTTGTACCCAAAATCACTACTAACGACCCAAGCATGGTTCAAATTCACTAACACTTACTCCAAATTTATGACATTACCCCCGCCTTTAAAAGATCACTCGTCCCGAGTGACACAAACGTCACATTTCTGTGATCTAAATCACAATTTGAAGTATTTTTTTTTTTTTTTTTTTTTTTCTAAATTTCACCCCACACCCGATAAACGATTACCAATATGATTATATACAACAACATAAACTATCCAAATCTAAACAAGTTGAATCCAAGATGAAATAATGTTTCAACCAGTTAGTCGGGTTCAAACTCCCTCACGACTTCCTCGAAATTGACTTGTCTAAGCATAGGTCTCTAACAACAGACATCAAATGCAACCAGAACCATTCCTCTTTACATTAAAACTCTGGTCTGGAGATTGCGTTTCCACCAGGACACACGTTCTCCTAATAGACCTTGGTACACCTGTACACATCACGAGGTTAGCGTTCTTCAGAGACACCTTCTCTTACTAACCTCCAACAAGTCAACCATGACTTCAATGCCCAAATATTTTTCAACTCAGTCTGTGCCAGACGATCCTATTTGTTTCTTTCACTGTTAATTCACTACAAATTCCACACCAGTTGTTACCTAAATCCCTAAGAAAACCTATCCCCAAACGCTAAAGTTTGGAACACCATTACATCACGATTCAACTATAATTGTGGTGTGCACTACAATTTCTTCATGCTGCTAAATAACTAACACGTGCTTTGAATTGTCCTTCACAGTTTTCCAAATTGACACCATTCCATTCATGCAGACAAGTCAAACTATGCATGATGAAAACCTCGCTGAACCATATATGATCATGAAGATGCGTGTAGACGATTTCTTTCTTCCTTCTTAATGTGCTCTGTATAAATCAATTCTCAACTGGCAAGTCGCTAACAGTTCAATGACAAACAAAATACAGGTTCCGTCCTGTATTACCCCACGAGGTTAGAGAATGCGTTCTTCAAATGAAACACGACCTCTTAAGAACCTCAAAAATAAGTCAACCATGACTTCAACGCCCATCTGGCGCGACCCTATTGTCACCAACAGAACGCTAGACTTGACACTGCCTTTTCAATCATCTTTTCACCACTTAACCGTACCCTACAGCAACACAAAAATAAAAATAAACAAATAGTCCACCAGCCTCCAAACACCCATACATAATACCCTTATTTTCTTTCAATTCAGCCATGTTTAACTCCAAGCACAATTCAAACAACTAGACTTAATTTACCACCTGGTCTCATGCAGCAACAACTTCTAGAACTTTTCTGCTCTAACACCACATGATTGCAAATTATAAAACTAATACATACAATAATAAAACCCCAATCAAGACCGACATCTGTCGTTACAGAATTTAAAAATATAACACAAATAATCACACCAATAATCAAATTATTTACATAGCCTTTGGGCGCATTCTGATTTAATTGTAACTGCGCGGCTTTTAATTGTCACCCGTAGACAATATGTCTCAACCCATCCATGTAATAATTACGGGGAAAAATTATTACCCACCCATTTAAAACTTTTATTGGCCACTTCTACCGGTGTATGACGCTTATATCAAATTTATGTATGTTGTTCTTATTGTTCTTATTGTTGTTGATGTTATAAAATCCAATCTCCTCAATTATACACAACACGGCGGGGGGGGGGGGGGGTGTTGTCAAACCCATTCATTAGCGGTTCCTATCAGTTTGTACAAAAACAAAACAATTACAGACATTTTCATCATTCCAGCATGTTACAATTCCGTGGCCAATGATTGTCGTCCACATTTTAGCAATTCCAGCCTATTAAAAAGAACCAAAAGTATCACTTGGCCCTGTTTTAACCCCCACGTGTCGAGGAGAAATGGAAACCGCGTGTGCACTGTCTCACGGTTTTACCTCCAACTGACTTAGATCTCGCAATCTGCGCGACCTACACCAATACAATTCTTGCCATCGCTGTATTATATCCCGGATAAAACACTCCATCCTGCTTGAACATAGGACTCCTCTTAAAAATCCTTCTCAGCAGCAAATGCATATATCTACTCTCGCAGACCAAATGTCGCGAAATCTCAATAAACGAAGTTAAAGTCGCACTAGCCATAATATTTCTTTCCTCTTTCTTTCCAAATGCGAAGCAATAGTCAGTTTCACACATAATAACTCTGAATAAATTGCAAACCATGACAGAACTATTCACACATATCCCAAAACGCTGTCACCAGAAATTTTTCTTGTTACAAGCACAGGGGTATTCACTTGACCGAGCGGTGTCAAAACCCTGGCGCGAGTCACGCTGGAAGTCATATGTTTTCCCCAAACTTCCAAAGACTTCCATACAACTTGAGTTGTAAAATGGAAAGAAAGACGTGTCTGCTATAATTATTAATCTTTGCTGTAATCAATGGGCAACCCAGAGGAGACAACTTGCCCAAACGTCCATTAACTGCACCTTTACATGGTTTTTCTTCATTATCATCCGTTTTCCGTACCGATAGCTTGTCATGCCATAGAAATTACACCAGTATTCCCTTACTAACTGGGAAATATTTAACTGCGCGACCCTAGGCCAGTCCATCCACAGAATTTCCGGCGTATCACACTCATATACATACGCCAATTTTCCACTATGGCCACATAAACGGTACCTACCAAGTCCCAACTTATTGATTCCATTCTATAATTTACTGATTTCCAACCATAAATGCTGCCTTTTCCATCACACTACTTGTATACACCACTGAATTTTAATATGGACTATGTTACTACAGGGACAGTCATTCGGCTTGTACCCAAAATCACTACTAACGACCCAAGCATGGTTCAAATTCACTAACACTTACTCCAAATTTATGACATTACCCCCGCCTTTAAAAGATCACTCGTCCCGAGTGACACAAACGTCACATTTCTGTGATCTAAATCACAATTTGAAGTATTTTTTTTTTTTTTTTTTTTTTTCTAAATTTCACCCCACACCCGATAAACGATTACCAATATGATTATATACAACAACATAAACTATCCAAATCTAAACAAGTTGAATCCAAGATGAAATAATGTTTCAACCAGTTAGTCGGGTTCAAACTCCCTCACGACTTCCTCGAAATTGACTTGTCTAAGCATAGGTCTCTAACAACAGACATCAAATGCAACCAGAACCATTCCTCTTTACATTAAAACTCTGGTCTGGAGATTGCGTTTCCACCAGGACACACGTTCTCCTAATAGACCTTGGTACACCTGTACACATCACGAGGTTAGCGTTCTTCAGAGACACCTTCTCTTACTAACCTCCAACAAGTCAACCATGACTTCAATGCCCAAATATTTTTCAACTCAGTCTGTGCCAGACGATCCTATTTGTTTCTTTCACTGTTAATTCACTACAAATTCCACACCAGTTGTTACCTAAATCCCTAAGAAAACCTATCCCCAAACGCTAAAGTTTGGAACACCATTACATCACGATTCAACTATAATTGTGGTGTGCACTACAATTTCTTCATGCTGCTAAATAACTAACACGTGCTTTGAATTGTCCTTCACAGTTTTCCAAATTGACACCATTCCATTCATGCAGACAAGTCAAACTATGCATGATGAAAACCTCGCTGAACCATATATGATCATGAAGATGCGTGTAGACGATTTCTTTCTTCCTTCTTAATGTGCTCTGTATAAATCAATTCTCAACTGGCAAGTCGCTAACAGTTCAATGACAAACAAAATACAGGTTCCGTCCTGTATTACCCCACGAGGTTAGAGAATGCGTTCTTCAAATGAAACACGACCTCTTAAGAACCTCAAAAATAAGTCAACCATGACTTCAACGCCCATCTGGCGCGACCCTATTGTCACCAACAGAACGCTAGACTTGACACTGCCTTTTCAATCATCTTTTCACCACTTAACCGTACCCTACAGCAACACAAAAATAAAAATAAACAAATAGTCCACCAGCCTCCAAACACCCATACATAATACCCTTATTTTCTTTCAATTCAGCCATGTTTAACTCCAAGCACAATTCAAACAACTAGACTTAATTTACCACCTGGTCTCATGCAGCAACAACTTCTAGAACTTTTCTGCTCTAACACCACATGATTGCAAATTATAAAACTAATACATACAATAATAAAACCCCAATCAAGACCGACATCTGTCGTTACAGAATTTAAAAATATAACACAAATAATCACACCAATAATCAAATTATTTACATAGCCTTTGGGCGCATTCTGATTTAATTGTAACTGCGCGGCTTTTAATTGTCACCCGTAGACAATATGTCTCAACCCATCCATGTAATAATTACGGGGAAAAATTATTACCCACCCATTTAAAACTTTTATTGGCCACTTCTACCGGTGTATGACGCTTATATCAAATTTATGTATGTTGTTCTTATTGTTCTTATTGTTGTTGATGTTATAAAATCCAATCTCCTCAATTATACACAACACGGCGGGGGGGGGGGGGGGTGTTGTCAAACCCATTCATTAGCGGTTCCTATCAGTTTGTACAAAAACAAAACAATTACAGACATTTTCATCATTCCAGCATGTTACAATTCCGTGGCCAATGATTGTCGTCCACATTTTAGCAATTCCAGCCTATTAAAAAGAACCAAAAGTATCACTTGGCCCTGTTTTAACCCCCACGTGTCGAGGAGAAATGGAAACCGCGTGTGCACTGTCTCACGGTTTTACCTCCAACTGACTTAGATCTCGCAATCTGCGCGACCTACACCAATACAATTCTTGCCATCGCTGTATTATATCCCGGATAAAACACTCCATCCTGCTTGAACATAGGACTCCTCTTAAAAATCCTTCTCAGCAGCAAATGCATATATCTACTCTCGCAGACCAAATGTCGCGAAATCTCAATAAACGAAGTTAAAGTCGCACTAGCCATAATATTTCTTTCCTCTTTCTTTCCAAATGCGAAGCAATAGTCAGTTTCACACATAATAACTCTGAATAAATTGCAAACCATGACAGAACTATTCACACATATCCCAAAACGCTGTCACCAGAAATTTTTCTTGTTACAAGCACAGGGGTATTCACTTGACCGAGCGGTGTCAAAACCCTGGCGCGAGTCACGCTGGAAGTCATATGTTTTCCCCAAACTTCCAAAGACTTCCATACAACTTGAGTTGTAAAATGGAAAGAAAGACGTGTCTGCTATAATTATTAATCTTTGCTGTAATCAATGGGCAACCCAGAGGAGACAACTTGCCCAAACGTCCATTAACTGCACCTTTACATGGTTTTTCTTCATTATCATCCGTTTTCCGTACCGATAGCTTGTCATGCCATAGAAATTACACCAGTATTCCCTTACTAACTGGGAAATATTTAACTGCGCGACCCTAGGCCAGTCCATCCACAGAATTTCCGGCGTATCACACTCATATACATACGCCAATTTTCCACTATGGCCACATAAACGGTACCTACCAAGTCCCAACTTATTGATTCCATTCTATAATTTACTGATTTCCAACCATAAATGCTGCCTTTTCCATCACACTACTTGTATACACCACTGAATTTTAATATGGACTATGTTACTACAGGGACAGTCATTCGGCTTGTACCCAAAATCACTACTAACGACCCAAGCATGGTTCAAATTCACTAACACTTACTCCAAATTTATGACATTACCCCCGCCTTTAAAAGATCACTCGTCCCGAGTGACACAAACGTCACATTTCTGTGATCTAAATCACAATTTGAAGTATTTTTTTTTTTTTTTTTTTTTTTCTAAATTTCACCCCACACCCGATAAACGATTACCAATATGATTATATACAACAACATAAACTATCCAAATCTAAACAAGTTGAATCCAAGATGAAATAATGTTTCAACCAGTTAGTCGGGTTCAAACTCCCTCACGACTTCCTCGAAATTGACTTGTCTAAGCATAGGTCTCTAACAACAGACATCAAATGCAACCAGAACCATTCCTCTTTACATTAAAACTCTGGTCTGGAGATTGCGTTTCCACCAGGACACACGTTCTCCTAATAGACCTTGGTACACCTGTACACATCACGAGGTTAGCGTTCTTCAGAGACACCTTCTCTTACTAACCTCCAACAAGTCAACCATGACTTCAATGCCCAAATATTTTTCAACTCAGTCTGTGCCAGACGATCCTATTTGTTTCTTTCACTGTTAATTCACTACAAATTCCACACCAGTTGTTACCTAAATCCCTAAGAAAACCTATCCCCAAACGCTAAAGTTTGGAACACCATTACATCACGATTCAACTATAATTGTGGTGTGCACTACAATTTCTTCATGCTGCTAAATAACTAACACGTGCTTTGAATTGTCCTTCACAGTTTTCCAAATTGACACCATTCCATTCATGCAGACAAGTCAAACTATGCATGATGAAAACCTCGCTGAACCATATATGATCATGAAGATGCGTGTAGACGATTTCTTTCTTCCTTCTTAATGTGCTCTGTATAAATCAATTCTCAACTGGCAAGTCGCTAACAGTTCAATGACAAACAAAATACAGGTTCCGTCCTGTATTACCCCACGAGGTTAGAGAATGCGTTCTTCAAATGAAACACGACCTCTTAAGAACCTCAAAAATAAGTCAACCATGACTTCAACGCCCATCTGGCGCGACCCTATTGTCACCAACAGAACGCTAGACTTGACACTGCCTTTTCAATCATCTTTTCACCACTTAACCGTACCCTACAGCAACACAAAAATAAAAATAAACAAATAGTCCACCAGCCTCCAAACACCCATACATAATACCCTTATTTTCTTTCAATTCAGCCATGTTTAACTCCAAGCACAATTCAAACAACTAGACTTAATTTACCACCTGGTCTCATGCAGCAACAACTTCTAGAACTTTTCTGCTCTAACACCACATGATTGCAAATTATAAAACTAATACATACAATAATAAAACCCCAATCAAGACCGACATCTGTCGTTACAGAATTTAAAAATATAACACAAATAATCACACCAATAATCAAATTATTTACATAGCCTTTGGGCGCATTCTGATTTAATTGTAACTGCGCGGCTTTTAATTGTCACCCGTAGACAATATGTCTCAACCCATCCATGTAATAATTACGGGGAAAAATTATTACCCACCCATTTAAAACTTTTATTGGCCACTTCTACCGGTGTATGACGCTTATATCAAATTTATGTATGTTGTTCTTATTGTTCTTATTGTTGTTGATGTTATAAAATCCAATCTCCTCAATTATACACAACACGGCGGGGGGGGGGGGGGTGTTGTCAAACCCATTCATTAGCGGTTCCTATCAGTTTGTACAAAAACAAAACAATTACAGACATTTTCATCATTCCAGCATGTTACAATTCCGTGGCCAATGATTGTCGTCCACATTTTAGCAATTCCAGCCTATTAAAAAGAACCAAAAGTATCACTTGGCCCTGTTTTAACCCCCACGTGTCGAGGAGAAATGGAAACCGCGTGTGCACTGTCTCACGGTTTTACCTCCAACTGACTTAGATCTCGCAATCTGCGCGACCTACACCAATACAATTCTTGCCATCGCTGTATTATATCCCGGATAAAACACTCCATCCTGCTTGAACATAGGACTCCTCTTAAAAATCCTTCTCAGCAGCAAATGCATATATCTACTCTCGCAGACCAAATGTCGCGAAATCTCAATAAACGAAGTTAAAGTCGCACTAGCCATAATATTTCTTTCCTCTTTCTTTCCAAATGCGAAGCAATAGTCAGTTTCACACATAATAACTCTGAATAAATTGCAAACCATGACAGAACTATTCACACATATCCCAAAACGCTGTCACCAGAAATTTTTCTTGTTACAAGCACAGGGGTATTCACTTGACCGAGCGGTGTCAAAACCCTGGCGCGAGTCACGCTGGAAGTCATATGTTTTCCCCAAACTTCCAAAGACTTCCATACAACTTGAGTTGTAAAATGGAAAGAAAGACGTGTCTGCTATAATTATTAATCTTTGCTGTAATCAATGGGCAACCCAGAGGAGACAACTTGCCCAAACGTCCATTAACTGCACCTTTACATGGTTTTTCTTCATTATCATCCGTTTTCCGTACCGATAGCTTGTCATGCCATAGAAATTACACCAGTATTCCCTTACTAACTGGGAAATATTTAACTGCGCGACCCTAGGCCAGTCCATCCACAGAATTTCCGGCGTATCACACTCATATACATACGCCAATTTTCCACTATGGCCACATAAACGGTACCTACCAAGTCCCAACTTATTGATTCCATTCTATAATTTACTGATTTCCAACCATAAATGCTGCCTTTTCCATCACACTACTTGTATACACCACTGAATTTTAATATGGACTATGTTACTACAGGGACAGTCATTCGGCTTGTACCCAAAATCACTACTAACGACCCAAGCATGGTTCAAATTCACTAACACTTACTCCAAATTTATGACATTACCCCCGCCTTTAAAAGATCACTCGTCCCGAGTGACACAAACGTCACATTTCTGTGATCTAAATCACAATTTGAAGTATTTTTTTTTTTTTTTTTTTTTTTCTAAATTTCACCCCACACCCGATAAACGATTACCAATATGATTATATACAACAACATAAACTATCCAAATCTAAACAAGTTGAATCCAAGATGAAATAATGTTTCAACCAGTTAGTCGGGTTCAAACTCCCTCACGACTTCCTCGAAATTGACTTGTCTAAGCATAGGTCTCTAACAACAGACATCAAATGCAACCAGAACCATTCCTCTTTACATTAAAACTCTGGTCTGGAGATTGCGTTTCCACCAGGACACACGTTCTCCTAATAGACCTTGGTACACCTGTACACATCACGAGGTTAGCGTTCTTCAGAGACACCTTCTCTTACTAACCTCCAACAAGTCAACCATGACTTCAATGCCCAAATATTTTTCAACTCAGTCTGTGCCAGACGATCCTATTTGTTTCTTTCACTGTTAATTCACTACAAATTCCACACCAGTTGTTACCTAAATCCCTAAGAAAACCTATCCCCAAACGCTAAAGTTTGGAACACCATTACATCACGATTCAACTATAATTGTGGTGTGCACTACAATTTCTTCATGCTGCTAAATAACTAACACGTGCTTTGAATTGTCCTTCACAGTTTTCCAAATTGACACCATTCCATTCATGCAGACAAGTCAAACTATGCATGATGAAAACCTCGCTGAACCATATATGATCATGAAGATGCGTGTAGACGATTTCTTTCTTCCTTCTTAATGTGCTCTGTATAAATCAATTCTCAACTGGCAAGTCGCTAACAGTTCAATGACAAACAAAATACAGGTTCCGTCCTGTATTACCCCACGAGGTTAGAGAATGCGTTCTTCAAATGAAACACGACCTCTTAAGAACCTCAAAAATAAGTCAACCATGACTTCAACGCCCATCTGGCGCGACCCTATTGTCACCAACAGAACGCTAGACTTGACACTGCCTTTTCAATCATCTTTTCACCACTTAACCGTACCCTACAGCAACACAAAAATAAAAATAAACAAATAGTCCACCAGCCTCCAAACACCCATACATAATACCCTTATTTTCTTTCAATTCAGCCATGTTTAACTCCAAGCACAATTCAAACAACTAGACTTAATTTACCACCTGGTCTCATGCAGCAACAACTTCTAGAACTTTTCTGCTCTAACACCACATGATTGCAAATTATAAAACTAATACATACAATAATAAAACCCCAATCAAGACCGACATCTGTCGTTACAGAATTTAAAAATATAACACAAATAATCACACCAATAATCAAATTATTTACATAGCCTTTGGGCGCATTCTGATTTAATTGTAACTGCGCGGCTTTTAATTGTCACCCGTAGACAATATGTCTCAACCCATCCATGTAATAATTACGGGGAAAAATTATTACCCACCCATTTAAAACTTTTATTGGCCACTTCTACCGGTGTATGACGCTTATATCAAATTTATGTATGTTGTTCTTATTGTTCTTATTGTTGTTGATGTTATAAAATCCAATCTCCTCAATTATACACAACACGGCGGGGGGGGGGGGGGTGTTGTCAAACCCATTCATTAGCGGTTCCTATCAGTTTGTACAAAAACAAAACAATTACAGACATTTTCATCATTCCAGCATGTTACAATTCCGTGGCCAATGATTGTCGTCCACATTTTAGCAATTCCAGCCTATTAAAAAGAACCAAAAGTATCACTTGGCCCTGTTTTAACCCCCACGTGTCGAGGAGAAATGGAAACCGCGTGTGCACTGTCTCACGGTTTTACCTCCAACTGACTTAGATCTCGCAATCTGCGCGACCTACACCAATACAATTCTTGCCATCGCTGTATTATATCCCGGATAAAACACTCCATCCTGCTTGAACATAGGACTCCTCTTAAAAATCCTTCTCAGCAGCAAATGCATATATCTACTCTCGCAGACCAAATGTCGCGAAATCTCAATAAACGAAGTTAAAGTCGCACTAGCCATAATATTTCTTTCCTCTTTCTTTCCAAATGCGAAGCAATAGTCAGTTTCACACATAATAACTCTGAATAAATTGCAAACCATGACAGAACTATTCACACATATCCCAAAACGCTGTCACCAGAAATTTTTCTTGTTACAAGCACAGGGGTATTCACTTGACCGAGCGGTGTCAAAACCCTGGCGCGAGTCACGCTGGAAGTCATATGTTTTCCCCAAACTTCCAAAGACTTCCATACAACTTGAGTTGTAAAATGGAAAGAAAGACGTGTCTGCTATAATTATTAATCTTTGCTGTAATCAATGGGCAACCCAGAGGAGACAACTTGCCCAAACGTCCATTAACTGCACCTTTACATGGTTTTTCTTCATTATCATCCGTTTTCCGTACCGATAGCTTGTCATGCCATAGAAATTACACCAGTATTCCCTTACTAACTGGGAAATATTTAACTGCGCGACCCTAGGCCAGTCCATCCACAGAATTTCCGGCGTATCACACTCATATACATACGCCAATTTTCCACTATGGCCACATAAACGGTACCTACCAAGTCCCAACTTATTGATTCCATTCTATAATTTACTGATTTCCAACCATAAATGCTGCCTTTTCCATCACACTACTTGTATACACCACTGAATTTTAATATGGACTATGTTACTACAGGGACAGTCATTCGGCTTGTACCCAAAATCACTACTAACGACCCAAGCATGGTTCAAATTCACTAACACTTACTCCAAATTTATGACATTACCCCCGCCTTTAAAAGATCACTCGTCCCGAGTGACACAAACGTCACATTTCTGTGATCTAAATCACAATTTGAAGTATTTTTTTTTTTTTTTTTTTTTTTCTAAATTTCACCCCACACCCGATAAACGATTACCAATATGATTATATACAACAACATAAACTATCCAAATCTAAACAAGTTGAATCCAAGATGAAATAATGTTTCAACCAGTTAGTCGGGTTCAAACTCCCTCACGACTTCCTCGAAATTGACTTGTCTAAGCATAGGTCTCTAACAACAGACATCAAATGCAACCAGAACCATTCCTCTTTACATTAAAACTCTGGTCTGGAGATTGCGTTTCCACCAGGACACACGTTCTCCTAATAGACCTTGGTACACCTGTACACATCACGAGGTTAGCGTTCTTCAGAGACACCTTCTCTTACTAACCTCCAACAAGTCAACCATGACTTCAATGCCCAAATATTTTTCAACTCAGTCTGTGCCAGACGATCCTATTTGTTTCTTTCACTGTTAATTCACTACAAATTCCACACCAGTTGTTACCTAAATCCCTAAGAAAACCTATCCCCAAACGCTAAAGTTTGGAACACCATTACATCACGATTCAACTATAATTGTGGTGTGCACTACAATTTCTTCATGCTGCTAAATAACTAACACGTGCTTTGAATTGTCCTTCACAGTTTTCCAAATTGACACCATTCCATTCATGCAGACAAGTCAAACTATGCATGATGAAAACCTCGCTGAACCATATATGATCATGAAGATGCGTGTAGACGATTTCTTTCTTCCTTCTTAATGTGCTCTGTATAAATCAATTCTCAACTGGCAAGTCGCTAACAGTTCAATGACAAACAAAATACAGGTTCCGTCCTGTATTACCCCACGAGGTTAGAGAATGCGTTCTTCAAATGAAACACGACCTCTTAAGAACCTCAAAAATAAGTCAACCATGACTTCAACGCCCATCTGGCGCGACCCTATTGTCACCAACAGAACGCTAGACTTGACACTGCCTTTTCAATCATCTTTTCACCACTTAACCGTACCCTACAGCAACACAAAAATAAAAATAAACAAATAGTCCACCAGCCTCCAAACACCCATACATAATACCCTTATTTTCTTTCAATTCAGCCATGTTTAACTCCAAGCACAATTCAAACAACTAGACTTAATTTACCACCTGGTCTCATGCAGCAACAACTTCTAGAACTTTTCTGCTCTAACACCACATGATTGCAAATTATAAAACTAATACATACAATAATAAAACCCCAATCAAGACCGACATCTGTCGTTACAGAATTTAAAAATATAACACAAATAATCACACCAATAATCAAATTATTTACATAGCCTTTGGGCGCATTCTGATTTAATTGTAACTGCGCGGCTTTTAATTGTCACCCGTAGACAATATGTCTCAACCCATCCATGTAATAATTACGGGGAAAAATTATTACCCACCCATTTAAAACTTTTATTGGCCACTTCTACCGGTGTATGACGCTTATATCAAATTTATGTATGTTGTTCTTATTGTTCTTATTGTTGTTGATGTTATAAAATCCAATCTCCTCAATTATACACAACACGGCGGGGGGGGGGGGGGTGTTGTCAAACCCATTCATTAGCGGTTCCTATCAGTTTGTACAAAAACAAAACAATTACAGACATTTTCATCATTCCAGCATGTTACAATTCCGTGGCCAATGATTGTCGTCCACATTTTAGCAATTCCAGCCTATTAAAAAGAACCAAAAGTATCACTTGGCCCTGTTTTAACCCCCACGTGTCGAGGAGAAATGGAAACCGCGTGTGCACTGTCTCACGGTTTTACCTCCAACTGACTTAGATCTCGCAATCTGCGCGACCTACACCAATACAATTCTTGCCATCGCTGTATTATATCCCGGATAAAACACTCCATCCTGCTTGAACATAGGACTCCTCTTAAAAATCCTTCTCAGCAGCAAATGCATATATCTACTCTCGCAGACCAAATGTCGCGAAATCTCAATAAACGAAGTTAAAGTCGCACTAGCCATAATATTTCTTTCCTCTTTCTTTCCAAATGCGAAGCAATAGTCAGTTTCACACATAATAACTCTGAATAAATTGCAAACCATGACAGAACTATTCACACATATCCCAAAACGCTGTCACCAGAAATTTTTCTTGTTACAAGCACAGGGGTATTCACTTGACCGAGCGGTGTCAAAACCCTGGCGCGAGTCACGCTGGAAGTCATATGTTTTCCCCAAACTTCCAAAGACTTCCATACAACTTGAGTTGTAAAATGGAAAGAAAGACGTGTCTGCTATAATTATTAATCTTTGCTGTAATCAATGGGCAACCCAGAGGAGACAACTTGCCCAAACGTCCATTAACTGCACCTTTACATGGTTTTTCTTCATTATCATCCGTTTTCCGTACCGATAGCTTGTCATGCCATAGAAATTACACCAGTATTCCCTTACTAACTGGGAAATATTTAACTGCGCGACCCTAGGCCAGTCCATCCACAGAATTTCCGGCGTATCACACTCATATACATACGCCAATTTTCCACTATGGCCACATAAACGGTACCTACCAAGTCCCAACTTATTGATTCCATTCTATAATTTACTGATTTCCAACCATAAATGCTGCCTTTTCCATCACACTACTTGTATACACCACTGAATTTTAATATGGACTATGTTACTACAGGGACAGTCATTCGGCTTGTACCCAAAATCACTACTAACGACCCAAGCATGGTTCAAATTCACTAACACTTACTCCAAATTTATGACATTACCCCCGCCTTTAAAAGATCACTCGTCCCGAGTGACACAAACGTCACATTTCTGTGATCTAAATCACAATTTGAAGTATTTTTTTTTTTTTTTTTTTTTTTCTAAATTTCACCCCACACCCGATAAACGATTACCAATATGATTATATACAACAACATAAACTATCCAAATCTAAACAAGTTGAATCCAAGATGAAATAATGTTTCAACCAGTTAGTCGGGTTCAAACTCCCTCACGACTTCCTCGAAATTGACTTGTCTAAGCATAGGTCTCTAACAACAGACATCAAATGCAACCAGAACCATTCCTCTTTACATTAAAACTCTGGTCTGGAGATTGCGTTTCCACCAGGACACACGTTCTCCTAATAGACCTTGGTACACCTGTACACATCACGAGGTTAGCGTTCTTCAGAGACACCTTCTCTTACTAACCTCCAACAAGTCAACCATGACTTCAATGCCCAAATATTTTTCAACTCAGTCTGTGCCAGACGATCCTATTTGTTTCTTTCACTGTTAATTCACTACAAATTCCACACCAGTTGTTACCTAAATCCCTAAGAAAACCTATCCCCAAACGCTAAAGTTTGGAACACCATTACATCACGATTCAACTATAATTGTGGTGTGCACTACAATTTCTTCATGCTGCTAAATAACTAACACGTGCTTTGAATTGTCCTTCACAGTTTTCCAAATTGACACCATTCCATTCATGCAGACAAGTCAAACTATGCATGATGAAAACCTCGCTGAACCATATATGATCATGAAGATGCGTGTAGACGATTTCTTTCTTCCTTCTTAATGTGCTCTGTATAAATCAATTCTCAACTGGCAAGTCGCTAACAGTTCAATGACAAACAAAATACAGGTTCCGTCCTGTATTACCCCACGAGGTTAGAGAATGCGTTCTTCAAATGAAACACGACCTCTTAAGAACCTCAAAAATAAGTCAACCATGACTTCAACGCCCATCTGGCGCGACCCTATTGTCACCAACAGAACGCTAGACTTGACACTGCCTTTTCAATCATCTTTTCACCACTTAACCGTACCCTACAGCAACACAAAAATAAAAATAAACAAATAGTCCACCAGCCTCCAAACACCCATACATAATACCCTTATTTTCTTTCAATTCAGCCATGTTTAACTCCAAGCACAATTCAAACAACTAGACTTAATTTACCACCTGGTCTCATGCAGCAACAACTTCTAGAACTTTTCTGCTCTAACACCACATGATTGCAAATTATAAAACTAATACATACAATAATAAAACCCCAATCAAGACCGACATCTGTCGTTACAGAATTTAAAAATATAACACAAATAATCACACCAATAATCAAATTATTTACATAGCCTTTGGGCGCATTCTGATTTAATTGTAACTGCGCGGCTTTTAATTGTCACCCGTAGACAATATGTCTCAACCCATCCATGTAATAATTACGGGGAAAAATTATTACCCACCCATTTAAAACTTTTATTGGCCACTTCTACCGGTGTATGACGCTTATATCAAATTTATGTATGTTGTTCTTATTGTTCTTATTGTTGTTGATGTTATAAAATCCAATCTCCTCAATTATACACAACACGGCGGGGGGGGGGGGGGTGTTGTCAAACCCATTCATTAGCGGTTCCTATCAGTTTGTACAAAAACAAAACAATTACAGACATTTTCATCATTCCAGCATGTTACAATTCCGTGGCCAATGATTGTCGTCCACATTTTAGCAATTCCAGCCTATTAAAAAGAACCAAAAGTATCACTTGGCCCTGTTTTAACCCCCACGTGTCGAGGAGAAATGGAAACCGCGTGTGCACTGTCTCACGGTTTTACCTCCAACTGACTTAGATCTCGCAATCTGCGCGACCTACACCAATACAATTCTTGCCATCGCTGTATTATATCCCGGATAAAACACTCCATCCTGCTTGAACATAGGACTCCTCTTAAAAATCCTTCTCAGCAGCAAATGCATATATCTACTCTCGCAGACCAAATGTCGCGAAATCTCAATAAACGAAGTTAAAGTCGCACTAGCCATAATATTTCTTTCCTCTTTCTTTCCAAATGCGAAGCAATAGTCAGTTTCACACATAATAACTCTGAATAAATTGCAAACCATGACAGAACTATTCACACATATCCCAAAACGCTGTCACCAGAAATTTTTCTTGTTACAAGCACAGGGGTATTCACTTGACCGAGCGGTGTCAAAACCCTGGCGCGAGTCACGCTGGAAGTCATATGTTTTCCCCAAACTTCCAAAGACTTCCATACAACTTGAGTTGTAAAATGGAAAGAAAGACGTGTCTGCTATAATTATTAATCTTTGCTGTAATCAATGGGCAACCCAGAGGAGACAACTTGCCCAAACGTCCATTAACTGCACCTTTACATGGTTTTTCTTCATTATCATCCGTTTTCCGTACCGATAGCTTGTCATGCCATAGAAATTACACCAGTATTCCCTTACTAACTGGGAAATATTTAACTGCGCGACCCTAGGCCAGTCCATCCACAGAATTTCCGGCGTATCACACTCATATACATACGCCAATTTTCCACTATGGCCACATAAACGGTACCTACCAAGTCCCAACTTATTGATTCCATTCTATAATTTACTGATTTCCAACCATAAATGCTGCCTTTTCCATCACACTACTTGTATACACCACTGAATTTTAATATGGACTATGTTACTACAGGGACAGTCATTCGGCTTGTACCCAAAATCACTACTAACGACCCAAGCATGGTTCAAATTCACTAACACTTACTCCAAATTTATGACAATAGTAAGTATGGTTTATAACAAGTTTTAAAATCAATTTCTTGTCTATCTATATCTCAACTCTATGCATTATCATTATTACAATTTAATTGTATGTATCATTATTACAATGCAATTGTATGTATCATTATTACAATGCAATTGTATGTATCATTATTACAATGTAATTGTATGTATCATTATTACAATGTAATTGTATGTATCATTATTACAATGTAATTGTATGTATCATTATTACAATGTAATTGTATGTATCAGTATTACAATGTAATTGTATGTATCATTATTACAATGTAATTGTATGTATATTTTAACCTTACATAATGCTAACATATACTACTCTCAATATCTCACGGATAAATGTCTTTCAGGGACAAGATTCTTCAACCGGAAGTCAACTTGACAGTATCTAAAAGCTATGAAGGTTGGCTCAGTTTGACAGTAACTGGTGCTGCAAAATATTGGACTGTGAATCGAGAAGAAAACATTGGGCTATATTTGCGAGTAACTGATTTAGAAATGGGTGAGCTTTAGTTGCTATTATTTGTTTATTTGATTATGATTTTTCACGTAGCTTTCACAATTTTCAGTCATATCGTTACGATGTCTGCGGTCAGGCAGTTTATAGTGATGTCTAGCACTGGGACATCATGCCGCAGATCGAACCCACGACCTCTCACTCCCACGGCGGACGCTCTAACCATTAGGCCACCAGCGTGGTTTAGATTTAGTTGCGAACAGAACGTACATGATATTTTGGTTTATTCTCCATCTTCTGTAAATATATTCGTCTCCAATATATATTTCTGCTGAAAAGAAATATAATGTCATTATTTTTTTAAAAATTATAATGCCTCTTAGTACATTGACAAATATTATTGCTTTATAACGGAGTCTACACAAATCAGGATAAACAAGCTGCTTACATACAAACTTTAGTCATATCTTACTTTATAGGAGCGAATAAATATTCTCTTCATTTCCAAAACGTTGCCACATGCATTTGCTTTTTCATCAATTCGTTTTATCTCTGGTGTATACATGGTGTATATATGGTGTTTAACATTACAGGACAATATATTGATCCCGACAAGAGTGGAATGGTGTTTGAAGATAGTCCTAAAAGCAAGAGAATTTTTATGGTTTCCTATTTTAAGAATCCCAATGAAGATCAAGCGTGGTTCGCACGCTCAGAACGAAAACGTCGGAACGTTTCGCCGACAGAAGCGGTTATTAAAACAAACAATTCTGCGAAGGATGTCTGGGAAATTAATAAACGTAAGTATTAGTTGCAAAGTGTCAGTTTTGCTGATCGGGTCTATTTGGGTCCCCGATCTACGTCACATATTCTACCCACGGGACTTTCGTGGCACATAAGCGACCCATGCATGTTTTGTACGTTTGTATTAAGATTGATACTACATGCATGTAGTGAATTACTAAGATTGATACTACACGCATGTAGTGAATTACTAAGATTGATACTACACGCATGTAGTGAATTACTAAGGCATCTACGTGTTTGATCGATAATCAAACCTGTACGTGCTTGATACCCAACATTTATGTTTTGGAAATCAATGCTGTCTTTTATTATAGTTCCTAGCTGGGAATTTTCCATTTCTGACAAAATGGTCTAAAATTGAACCCCTCAAATCATACTATTGTCGACGGAAACTAGATTCCATTTAACAGATCGAAATGAGACTTTTGTTTGCCGCACAAAGAGATTCTGTATAGATACGTCCTGGCGTATGCAGTCGCATGGAAATTAATTTGTTAACACTACCTGAGATATAGGTTACTATCGATATAGCTACAACAATAATTCCTATTGGTACAGCAAGACCACAAAAGGCATCTACAACCAAGTATGTGCATTTGTATTTGGTGATTAGAGCGTATCTCTTAGTGATTTCGTCTCTCAGTTATTATTCCTATTTGATCATTTGTGTCACGTCAGTATGATCGAGTTTCTTTCACACATCGTATATTAATAATTCAATCGTGTATTTGAAGTGCCTGACACGTAGACCAAAGACCCATAACCACGAACAGGTGCGACACGAAAACTCACTTCTAGCCATCTACCCTTTTCTACTGGCACAATTATTATGGAACAAAATGAGAATCTCTGCCTCGTGAATATTTAAATCTTCAGCGAGTGTTTGCAATTGCGGTTTGGGACACTTACAATTTACATGTGCATGCTTGATCGATAACCAGACCCAATATTTACGTTTTGGAAATCAATGCTGTCTTTTATTATTGTTCCTAGTTGGGTATCTTCCATTTCTGACAACACAGTCTCACGTTTAACCCATCCAATCATATTATTGTTGACGGAAACTAGATACAGATTACAGACCAAACTGAGGGCTTGGTGAGAATACATAACGATCCATATGAGGGCTTGGTAAGTATACATAACGATCCATACGAGGGCTTGTTAAGTATACATAACGATCCATTTGAGGGCTTGGTAAGAATACATAGCAATCCATACGAAGGCTTGGTAAGAATACATAACGATCCATACAAGGGCATGTTAAGAATAAATAACGGTCCATACAAAGGTTTGGTAAGAATACATAACGATACTTACCAGGCCTTATTAAGAATACATAAAGATCCATACGAGGGCTTATTAAAGAATGTATAACGATCTTTACGAGGGCTTATTAAGAATGCATACCGATCCATACGAGGGCTTGGTAAGAATAATTAGCGATCCATACAAGGACTTGGTAAAAATATATAACGATCATTGCGAGAACTTGGTAAGAAAATATAGCGGTACATCTGAGGACTTGGTAAGAATATCTAAACGATCGATACGAGGGCTTGATAAGAATATACAACGATCCATGCGAGGGCTTGGTAAGAATAAAATGCGACCCATACGAAGGCTTGGTAAGAATACATAACGATCCATGCGAGGGCTTGGTAAGAATACATAACGATCCATACGAAGGCTTGGTAAGAATACATAACGATCCATACGAAGGCTTGGTAAGAATACATAACGATCCATGCGAGGGCTTGGTAAGAATATATATCGATCCATACAAGGGCTTGGTAAGAATATATAAAGATCCATACAAGGGCTTGGTAAGAATATATATCGATCCATACGAGGGCTTGGTAAGAATATATATCGATCCATACGAGGGCTTGGTAAGAATATATATCGATCCATACAAGGGCTTGGTAAGAATACATAACGATCCATACAAGGGCTTGGTAAGAATATATATCGATCCATACGAGGGCTTGGTAAGAATATATATCGATCCATACGAGGGCTTGGTAAGAATATATATCGATCCATACGAGGGCTTGGTAAGAATATATATCGATCCATACGAGGGCTTGGTAAGAATATATATCGATCCATACGAGGGCTTGGTAAGAATATATATCGATCCATACGAGGGCTTGGTAAGAATATATATCGATCCATACGAGGGCTTGGTAAGAATATATATCGATCCATACGAGGGCTTGGTAAGAATATATATCGATCCATACAAGGGCTTGGTAAGAATACATAACGATCCATACAAGGGCTTGGTAAGAATATATATCGATCCATACGAGGGCTTGGTAAGAATATATATCGATCCATACGAGGGCTTGGTAAGAATATATATCGATCCATACGAGGGCTTGGTAAGAATATATATCGATCCATACGAGGGCTTGGTAAGAATATATATCGATCCATACGAGGGCTTGGTAAGAATATATATCGATCCATACGAGGGCTTGGTAAGAATATATATCGATCCATACAAGGGCTTGGTAAGAATACATAACGATCCATTTGAGGGCTTGGTAAGAATATATATCGATCCATACGAGGGCTTGGTAAGAATACATAACGATCCATACGAGGGCTTGGTATTGACCTAGATATTCGTCGAGAAGTGAAGTAAATATGTTATCAAATTTGCGCTGCCAGTTTGTTTAGTACACAATATACAAGATTAAAATCTAATCTTAAACGCCAAAGTTGGTTAAACATCCATCCGGATCGTCGCTTACTAATGTCGTTGGTATTGCAACTGAATAAGAAAATACAACATTACTTATTCTTGAAATTAATGGTACATGCACGCGATCAATATACAGTTTGCCTTTTATAAATGCACCTATTTAACACCATGTACCGATACTTCCAGTTAAGACAAACAGGGATGTTACTGACTAGTGTAAATCTGAGGTGGATATAGATTATTTGCACCCGAAAGGAAAACAAGTCGGCTATTTCTTAACGTTACCTTTTCAATACGTGTGTTGCCTTCCTTGACTATCATTCAAATAACTTTGTACCATTACGTTACTAATGATAGTGGTACCGCACGCTAATTATTTAATTACGTTTTATGCTGCATTATCAATTGAATCAACGTAGACTTTGATAAACGTGACAGAGACGTTGCTGTGTCTGATTCCACAATTGCCAGTGAACACAACCGGATTCTTTACAAGTCATCCTTTAGTTTTACAATAATATCCTGAATGTTAACATTAGACGTTTTAAATTTGCGGCTAAATCTTCAAAAGTCACTTGCACACATGGATCGGCACAAAGAACATCACGACTTGAAAATTCAAATCAATATGTGTTGGTGGTAATTGACTCAGATGCATATTAGCACCGTGTGTACTAGCTGAGAAACCTCCATAAATGTTAATAGAAATTTTGCATTAACCGTACTTTAATGTGATATCAATAAAATCCGTGGGGAGTTGGTAAACGCTCAAGTGTACGCAACGCCTCATTGACAAGTTGACTGTATGTAGAACCATCAACAGGCGTTTCTACCGGCAAAGAAAAATTGTTCACAGCGGATGGTTACACAGAATTACATCTGCTATTCTCACAAGCCGCCCATACCTTGTACAAGAAAAATATGTCAACAACGGTATACCTGAACAACTTCATTTGTTCAACTGAAAAGTTAAAAACCGGGTACAGTGTATGAAATCATGATAGAGCAACTGCATTCCAGTGTCAATGATTTTACATTGGTCCATAGACAGATTGTGCTATACACATGTAGTAGAGCAATTAAGATGACATTCTTCAAAAGCTTATTGGTTAATTGCATATAAACCTCAGTCTTTTCTTAGCGCTCAAAGATCATTTTATCTGTGTTTGGTAATTGTCTCGATCTGAAAGTTGAAAAGTCGAAAACGCATGTGTTGGTTGGTACAGAAAGACCAGGTTGGTTACGTATTTGCCAGGTATATTTTGCCAGCAATAGTAGTTGGTTCGTTTGCGACTTTGCAATGTGCGAGTAAGTACAGCACATAGGCACTTCTAAATTGAATGCGTATGCATTCTGTAGTCACTGTAGGTGATCACAAAGTCATTTGCAATTTTAGTGTTTCTAATGTATGTATTCTGCCAGCAGTAACTGTAACACCCTTAATTGAATCGTTGGAGCTGCTTTTACGTATAAATATAATTGTATCCATAGCTAAAGAGAAAACCTTCAAAACATATTTACGGAACCCAAATATGCACCTGACTTGGAACTACATACGAAAATCCACAAGGAATTTGTCCTTTGTGCTGAATAAATACACCAATGAAACTGCCAATAGGGCCAGGGAGCACATCTACATCTGCATCATCTTTGAGCCAATACTTATGAAGAAGCCTTAGAATCATCATTTACAGCCGTTCTCTTGTGAAATCATCGCCATATATGACGAGTCCACAAATCGTCTTGAACACCTGAATGATGTCTAAAATTGATTCGGTTTCCTTTCTATCGAAGAAATAAGATCATACGTAAACAACGCCATTATTCTTAACACTTTCAACGGTGGTATTGGCAGGATAATCAGTGCCATCTGCATCGCCGTGTACAAATGTTTCTCAACTCTACGACATCGCCTCACAGAGAAGAACGACCCCTTACGTGTCATGCACTTGCAGTTCTGAATTATATTTAAACTGAGCTAAGGCGAGGCATTAGTTTCCAGTTATACTGTATTAATTTTGTCGAATACTACTGTGTTACGGTTTAACGTCTAAATCCCCTCACCTTGCCAGCGTTGCATTCATAACCGCGAGAATCGTTTATGTGTGACTTCATTAATGACTATATTAACCGCAGTCGAGTTTCTATGGTAGCTTAACCGGTATTGATGAGCTAATTTTATTCATCGTCACAGTCTTTGAAACTGCAATAGCTAAACAGCGGATCATCTTTCTAATACTCACTTTGTATCAAACACGTTGACTAAATATTGTTGGCCATGTCCGAGTACAGAACATCGGTGGTGGTATGCATCAACAGCGAGTCAGTGGCGATGTACAGCATGTTAACCGACCCATGATGAAACACTTTGATCTTGTCATAGCACACGTACTGATCTATAGATTCGATAAGTCTAATACTGACTGTCTAACATAGATTGGTTTTATCAACGTTGGTTTTTCTCGGTGTAGAAATTTTAAGTGCGGTATCAAGTATGTACACGTTCATAACAGTGTTAAAATTACATTAGCGAGCAACACATTGTTCGTACTGTGCTCAACCACATCCATAACCAGCTAGAGTATTAAAAAAAATTATTGTTATGTCACGCTGGAGGTTATATGGGCAATAACAGCGTGGTAGACTCTACCATAATGCATGGATCACAAATGGATAATTGCTAATCGTTCATAGGTCGCATATGCGCTTTATCAACCATTATCTTGACAAGTTCTATGAGTTTTTGGGATCCAAAGGCGCCGATTTAATTGCCGGTAGTTAGTTACAACCTTCGATATTTTTCATAGCAAATATATTCATTACCTTGTTGTGAACTATACACGCAAAAGATTTCTCTCCACCTTGCACTTCTAGCCCAGACATCTGCATACAATCTGCCGAAAGTGACAATGGCTCTGGCATTGCGAAGGTTCACATCATCGTCAATAGTGACGCTCTGTGACAGTGTACTGCCAAGGTAGGTGAAGCTGTTCACTATGTTCATCTGATTATATGTATTCTTGGCGTCAAGATGGTACAGCTTATGTGTCGTCAAAATCATATGTTACACTGAAGGTGTTCACAAGTTATCAATGCTACAATGAACGAACAACGAGCGGGGGCTATTATCATCTCGACGATCAAAAAATATATTTTTAAAGTAAAATTTTTTGGATTAGCAGAAACGGACACTACTACTTGGATTATCCATGACAATTGGCACACTCTTCTGCATTATGAAATATAAATAAATTGCTATATTGAATAAAAGTTCCAAACCAGGAATGTTAACTAGTATTTACAAACCGTATCCGCGGTTATTTATGCGATATATCCAATGAATGATAAACCCAGAGTTTATGGTCTAAAAGAGATGAAATTTTCAGAACTTAATTCTTTAGTCGATATAGTATTTAAACACTTCACAAACGCAATACATGGAAATGTTTTAGCAGATAAAAGACAAAAAGTAATAGAAGATTGAGCATGAACAGTTAAAGATATCGAAGATGTTGTTGACCTTGGAAAGAAACTAAAATTGACAATAATAGTAAAAGCGATAACGGGAGAGATTTTGTACGGATCGTTACATAAATCAAACTTAGCTCCGACTATAATTATTGATCATAATGCATGGACTTATGCAGCAACAATATTTCCACGAAATCGAACTGCTAAATTTTATGACGGTCTTTTTCTTAACTTTATTGAAAATATTTGTATAAGAGATCCTATATCCGAGTGGCTGTTTTCAGGTTCCGATAATGAAAACTTCGATCAATTTGTACGACCTAATTAAGATGTATTTAGCAGCAGAGGGGGCGAATCGGACAACTTTTTCCGACAAAATTGATTGAAGCCTCAAAACGAAAAATAGAGCCTTCCTGCGAATCTCATATTCTAACCAAAAAAAAAAATAAGTCTCCATTTAGCAAACGGAGACTTTGCGATTTTTCAATCATCCGGGTTGCAACGATGTTGTCATCGCCCCCTCTGCTGCTACAGGTTAACAAAAATCATAAATGATTTTTCACAGGGGGTTTTACGATTTCAACCAAATATTTGATCAAGTCCGATACGATATCGTGTCCGAGGATCATGTAAATTTATTGTTATAAATCCGTGTGGGGTCGACTGAGCATGACTAAAGAAATTTTTAAATTGATTGAAGTCCATATCAGAGCACCATGTCTGCCAAATATTTCGTAGCGTATGTGTATTAATGCCGTTGAATACAGCAAGAATATTACAGCTGTCTCTGATCACTTTTGGAATCTGAGTGTAGCGTTGAGTTCCATATATCACGTCGGTGTTTTTATGCCTGCCTCGGGAAAATATTCTAGCTGGGTTTTTTTGATTGTCTAACATCACATCGTCGTATACGACTAAATTGTTAATGCTCCCATCAAGGTCATCCACGGATGGTGCCTCGTCAATATCAGTTATAAAATCAATGACGTTCTCACCTTTAATTTCTGATGCATTCTCGTTAAAATCCTTTCACACTTCATAGCATCGTTGATCATCTACGCTAGGGGCAATTAAATACAACTTATCCCACTTCATCCATCTCATTACTAAATTGAGCAACAATTGCGTCTTGCCGGATCCAGATGGCCCGATTATAATTGCGCGGATAGAGTTTGGTAGCGCTGCATGATGCTTAACTGGTTTTCTTGTTTTAGTCGCTGAAAAATCAATTATATTCATATCTCTATACATAAATTATGGATCTAAATTGTGTGAAGTGTAAAACGCGTACTATCACAAATGATGTGACGACGATTACATCTAAAAATAACAGATCAGCACTTACTCGTAGATGTGCAACATGTGGTATAAAAAATTTTAGATTTGTTTCTATGAAATCCGGAGATGTTTTTAAAAAAAACGAGGAGGTGATATCGCAGCCAAGTTAATAAAACTCCCTGGAACGCCGTAGGCAAAGTATCCAGGAGAAAAGCATCTTCTGGGATATAGCTACTGTGGCCCCGGAACACGATTAGATATCAGACTTATTGATCAAAATCAACCTCGACATGGTGAACAACCGATAAACGCCATTGATAAGGCGTGTCATGCTCATGATGTCGCATATAAAAGCAGCAATTTGCAACACAGTCATCTCGCGGATGTGAAATTAATTCATGCGTTAAATGTTATTCCTGATAAATCTTTCAAAGAAAAATTGGCTTCGTGGTTAGTAAAATCGGCGATGAAAGGCAAATTGATGATGGGCGCTGGTAATTAATAATATGGAATCTATTTATTATTGTCCAAAAGGATACTGGAGGGGTAACGCTGCAATCAATAAACTTGCCAACGCCGCAAAAGTGAAAAAGGCCACTGCGGCTAATTGGTTATCCAAACAGGCTATATTGCAAATTTATCTACCGCGTCCTAAACAAATCAATTTCTCGCATTTTCATGTTACCGGACCCAATGAAGTTCATCAAGCTGGTTTATTGTTTTTACCACATGACAACGGTTACAAATACGCGCTAACCGTAGTTGACGTTGCGAGTCGATACAAACAAGCAGAACCGCTAAAAACAAAATCATCACCTGAAGTTGCTTCTGCATTTGAAAAGATTTATCGACGAGGCCCACTACGCTGGACAAATCTATTACAAGTTCATCCTGGCAAGGAATTTCAAGGCGCTGTTTTATCAGCGATGAAACATCACAACGTCACCATCAGATGGGGGCATATTGCACTACATCGCGATCAGGCAATTGTAGAACGATTTAATCGGACTCTTGCTGAGCGGTTATTTGGATATCAATACGCAAAAGAATTCATCCAAGAAAAGCGATCCCGTGAATGGGTCAAAAGGTTACCAGGGGTAGTTGCAGCACTAAATAACAAGATTACCAGAGCAATCAATATGAAACCTAACAGCGCAATAAAAAAGTATATACAAAAACCACAGCGGGATAGCGTTTCTCAGCCAATTCTCAGCAATGTTACCGTAAAATATTTATATGAACCAGGAGAACTCGAAGGTGGTAAAAAAGGGCTACTGATCCTATTTGGAGTGTCACTACGCATAGCATATCTACTATAACACGGTCAACCGGTAGACCTCCAATCTATAAATTGGATTCAACTGCCCCTCAGCGGGGTTTTACACGCGAACAATTACAACTGATTCCTCACGATACTCAATTGCCGCCGCATGGTCTTAACTAGCGCCGTTGCGTCTGTTGCACTCAAGACAAGTCAACATCACATTGTTTCTGACATGACCGAGACTGTTATTTTTTCTGTCTACGGTAAATTGGAGAGGATCTTTATCCGAATACTGCCAACGCACTATACAATTGCAACTCGCGCAGTGATTATTCTGTTGTCTTCGTAACGCGATTATTAATTCGGCATCAATATCAAATTCTCGTTGTTTTTTTTGTCTTGTTGTTTGTAACCGGAGAGATTTGTATTAATGATGCTAACATCAATATCATCTATTGTGGTGTCATCATCGAAAACAATTCTTCGAAGTTGATTTATTCACCGTACTCTAGACACTGCAAGATAGACTAAATTTGACCACTCAATGCGATTATCAACTATCCAAACAATTGTATCCGTGATGGTTAATCCCTGCGAGGAATGTATCGTCGTTACATAACCCAGTGTCCATGGCGATTTATCAGCACGCAATGCATTTTCGACAACACTGATATCAACCAGCACAATATCATTTAACACTAGTGTTTGTCTTTCGGGTCCTGACGAAGTCACACGTCCTGGAATTTCAAATTCAATATTTTGCTTTCGTGTATCACAGGGTCTATAACACAGCGGCACTGGGCGCGTTGGGAATTTTTCTTTGTGAAGCTCAAACAACTTTTCCTGAAGTGTGTCTCTGACTATCTTTCTACTTGCCACTACAAAATCGTTTGGTCTCCATGCTCCCCAAAATTCCTCCATGGGAGTTTCAGGAATTATTTCTCTGATTATTTCACATTGGATTCTATCCAGTTGTAATCTAATTAATTTCTTGACCTCGCGTAATTGTTCATCAAGTACTCTATAGTCGGTATCGATTTCTTCATAATAATCAACAAACCCTTTTAACCAATCATGTCGACCCGCGCCGACAAATGGTGGTGGTTGGCCATGATCTTCACACATTATTACCGCTGTATTCTTTTGCAGCAACCAATCAAGAAACATTTTTAATACGTCTAACGAAACCGTACATATCTCATCCCAAATAATAACCGCGGGGATGAATTTTTCACCCATTTGTTTAGGGGTCCATTTGTCGCCGTTGTATCGAAAAAAAACTGTGATAAGTGCAAGCTTCAACATTTCGTTGTTTTATCTCTCGCGCTAATCTATGGATTGGTGTCAGCACAATCATATTTTTCCCACGATATAATTCAATCGCCCGAGTCGTTTTTCCTGACCCGCCACAGCCGTTTAAATAAACTGTTTTATATGTACAAATTGGATCGGATATCGGTGGTGCATTAGAACGTTCTGATAAATTATCACCGTGTAAGTAATTACTTTTAATTTCAACGTCTGCTGATTCAGAATAATCACGCAGCATTTATTTTTTAATTCTCCATGATCCCCAACTTTCATCCGAATTAGTGAATTCAGCAACTGCGCAACTGTACTAGCTGTTAATTTAAAATGAATCAACGGCAACTCTAACCGCAGTGTCAGGAAATCTATTTATCATTGAAAATAAATTAATACAAGCATAACCCAGCATCGACGACCTCAAATGTGTATACGGAGAACTGTGTCCATCGTTGTAAGTAACGACTGTACCCAATTTTTTTCCATCGGACAAAAAAGCATCTTTACGATCTACATATATATCTTTGGATACTGCATCCGCGATTACAAAGTCGTATTCGGTGTTATCCATGATCAACCGTGAACAATATCGTTTATAGTCACATTTTTTCCCTCCCTGAGTGAATTTTCCGATTATTCTTCTACCGAGATCTTTTGCTTCGATGTTTCGTTGATTAAATACCCGTTTGGACCACTCAATGATATATTTTTCGTCGGCATCAATATGTTTTCTGGATTCGTCAATTATACTATCAAGACTTTCTGGTTCTGGTAGCCAGACATTGGTTTGTTTCCGATATGATATAATTGCTTCACTGACCGTCAGCGAAATTAACATTTTTGTATCAATCATGAATCGTAATAGCGCTATTGGCAGCCACTTCTTTTCAGACATGTGTCTACCAATCCAAATATAAGAAGCGCGATGAAGTCCTGCTGCGAACTCAAATGATACTACACGAGCGAATCCAGTTAAATCAAAATCAGGCAGCGGTCCATTAATTGCAACACGAGTCATTTCATGTACGGGGTGTCCAAATCGTTTAAAATACTCAGTACACTCTCCATAACCAAGAAAACTCACTGGATAACAAGCAACCATATCAACTGAAATGATATTATCACTGTTGTATTTGTTATTCCATAAACCGCCATGATTGAATTCTAAACAACTAGCCTCAATGTCTGGCAAGAATTCTACGCGTGTTGGTTTCCATGCGTTTTTGATTCTAGCAAAATGAGCTGCAACCGATGGGATTGTAAAACAGTTTGTCAATAATTGTTCGTCGTTGATAATTTCATTATTTATGGCTTCGCCACACGCCGTTAAAAACCCACTAGCTGTTTTTTTTTCATTTTATTGTGAAATGCTTCAGTGCGGTATAATTCACCGTTTGGTCTTACAAACTGATCAAACGTATCCGTGTCGTTTTCAGTGCTGCGAAGTAATCACACCGACACGGGGTCGTTTTTACTCAAATACGCAATAGCATCGAATAGTTTCTCTTCAACGAGAAAACCATCCCTGGAAAAATCTACTCCCAAGAATTCGTCAGGTATATACTTTATTGTTCTGTTTCGTGGAAATATTGTGACCGCGGACGTCCATGCGTGTTCGTTATGATCAATAATTTTGATTGGAGCTCCCTTTGATTTATATTTTGATTCGTATAAAACTTCTCCGGTTATCGTTGTAACGGTTATTGGAAATCTCAGCGACGTTTCTAATTTTGCTATATCGCTAATAGTTGCCCCGCGCTCTTTCAAAGTTAACTCCCATTCATTAATTTTTTTACGTCTTAGATCGCTCAATTTATTTCCACACAACGCATTTGTGAAGTGTTGTATTATTCGTTCTGCTACACAATTGAGTGGCAAAGCCACCGATGAAGTCGCAGGCGAGGAGTATTTTATTGGTTTTAGTTTTCGTATATCGGGTTTTTCATTTAACGGATATATACCATACACAACTGATGTTTCAGGGTATGCTCGTTCATAGTATGGTTTGTCAATTCCAGTTAACAGACCCGGCTTAGAATCACGGCTAACAACGACTGTTTTCTTGTCTTTGAGAATCGGTTCAAATTTATCTCGTATAATCCAACCGCCTGATTCTACACCGATAATGAATTTCACTCTAGAAAAATACTTTTTGTTGCCAAGTTGTGATATTATCGTAGCTGCGTTGCTGTTGTTCATGGTGGAATCAACAACGCCATCAATTCAAAATGTTGACCAGCTATGAGATGCACCGTCGTGCTTGAATTCATTAATACAATCGCGTATTTTATTTATCAGGGCTCTATCCGTTATTGCCCGTTTTGGCACATTCTCGAGGGTTCTATCGAGATTGAATTTAACATTTTTGAAAGGCTTAATTGCTGATAATCTCTTGAATTCCTCGGTCATATAATTAAAACAAGTATTTAAATAGAAAAATATAGTATAATGAATCACTGCAAGTGGCTTATGATTGGATCATCGACCCCGTGCAATAAATCATGTAGAGGCGAATTCTGTGGGTATCATTTACAAAGCGTTCGGCGGGGAAGTTTTGGCCCTCTCCCATGCCTCCGATGTGGGGTGGGCGATAGGGGAAAATCACAATTATGTCTCAGTTGTGGCGGCAAACGTTACACGGAACTAAAATGCTACTATGACAAACGAATAAAAAATGCAGTCATTGATCCTACCGATGACAACGTCCTTGACTCTGTCAAGAAAAAAAAATCATAAAAACCCCTCAAGATTATATCCAGAGGTTTATAATTAAAGCAGATAATAAATTAGATAAGTAGTATTATTATACAAATGAGCCAAGATTTCAGACCCCATCCAGTGCTTGTTAATTATGAAGCCTCCAGTGAAGGTGTTGTTAGAAATTGCAGACTAAAGAAACCGGTTGGATCTCTGAATAATATTGGATTATTGATGTTTGCAGCTGGGAAGAAGAAATATCTCTATCACAGAGTCATCGATGAAGCATTTTACGGATTAATCGAAGACGGATTTGTGATTGATCACGTTGATGGATTCCCTCAAAATAACAAATTGGATAACTTACGACTTGTTACTCAAAGTGAGAATACAAAATTAGGTGGAACCGGCAAACACGCAAAATAGGCAAAACATGTCAAATCATTTGATACAGAAACCAACGAGGAGAAAATATTTCAGTCAATAAATGAAGCCAGTAGATATTTTGATATTTGTAGGCCTTCAGTACGATTTGTTGCAGAAAACATAATTAAAACAGCTCTGTCAAAGAAAAATGGCCATAAAATAAAATTCGTATACACCTGAAACGATTCAAGGGAGATAAATCCTTCATGTATAAGTCCGCCACCGCTCATAACACTCTACTCACTAAATTCCCTTTGATTATGACCGTCAAGGTGTTCAACCAAATATTTGATCAAGTCCGATACGATATCGTGTCCGAACACGGAAATCATTTATGATGGAAGTCCTTAGAACGAAAATCCTTTCAGGATTTTACGAACAGACTAATCGCTAAAACCTCGTCTTGTAGATCAATCAAATTATTTGATTGGTCAGTGAGTCGGAAATTAATTCTCGTCAGCGAATTATTATGGCATCGCATATAGACAGGATTAATTGGGTTTTCAATAATTAGGAATCCTGGAGGAGCTGATGGTGCAAACGAATAAAGAATATATCCTTGCTGAGCTTGATTTGATTGCTCTAGATTAATTTGATAGCTTCCTTCAATTGCATCACATACTAAATTGAGCGCAATCACCGCTGAAATATTTACATTGTGCGGGGCAATATGCCTACCGCCGCCATCTGGGTCATTATTATATTTGAGGATAATTAAATCTTGTACTTGTAATACCTTGATTACATTTCTAAGAGATTCTTTTAGTTCCTCAGCGTTGTATCCGGCAAACTTGAAATTACGCAGATCGGCTTCTGTGATATTGTAACCGGTTAGGAATTGTTGTTTACTGTCGCTGTTGTCATTAATTATTGTTTGAATAATTCGTTCGTTGTTCTAGTTGTGTTTTTTGTAATTGAATAATTTCATTAAAATAACCAGTGATGTCAGTTAGCGTAAATGAAATAGTAACGGTTGACTCATCTGTTCTTTTAATAATAAAATCCCATTGCAACGTGTTTTTGTTGGTAAATATGAATCTATCGGCAATTTTTACTTTCCTTATATCAGATAAATCATCTCGATATACGGGATTTATTTCATGATATGATTGTACGTCTGTGGTTAAGTCGGCGGTTCCGGGTGGTTTTTCAGGCCATCCTAACACTGTTCTTAACGAGGTGTTATAGATATCAACGGCATACTCAGGGGAGTTTATTTCGATCGACGACGAGAGCGTCGGTTCATGAACTTTAATAGCTATGCTTGATTCTTTTCCAGTGCTTGATTCTTTTCCAGTGCTTGATTCTTTACCAGTGATTGATTTTATTCTACGCAGAATTTCAGCATCGATTTGCTCAATTTGGTACGACCCAGTTGGTAACGAAACAGTTTCCCACGCTGGAGTACCATCGGGTTTATTCTCATACGAGATCACCAGTGCGTTATGCGGTTGCTGACCGCCAAATGCAACCGATCTGATATTAGGCCAGCTATGATATACTCGTAATTTTGCCAGCGCGATCTCGCGCACTGGAATCGGAGAAGGAAAGTTCACACTAAATTGTGGGTTTGTTGATGTTATTGATATCATGCTTGTTCGTATCGGAGTGGTATTCTTCGCGATTCGTTGAAGCAGTTCGAGTGACATTATTGTTAACGCTGTCTTCAATTTCCAATTTCAACATCGCTGAGTTATACAACTGGGTCATCGCGGAAAAGTCAACATCGGATATGAACGAATTATCTATCGACAGCGAGATCAATTCGGATAATTTCGAGTACGCGTCAACTACCACCCGGTACCGAGCTGTATAATCGGCGAGTTTTTTCTGAGAACACGATGATAACTTTTTAGTTATCGCGTGGCGATTGCCGCGATTGTTGTTGCCGCGGAGATAGCAAATGGAACTGCAATCGGAGCCATCATGGTCAACGTCGACAAAATAACCCCGGCGCTGGCCATCACACCGGACACCGAGTACACGGTGATGTCGATGATTGTTACGCTGCGTCGATATTTTTTTATTTTTTCACGATAGCGCTCAGAAAGTGATTTCAAGTTTGCGGAAAATTCTGTCACGGTATCATATCGATATCGATGCGATTGTGATACCTCTGGGAATATTATCGGTTCAATTGATTTCATCGATGCCATTGTTATTTTAAACGCGCTGGTGTTTTCAATTCTTCGCTATCGTTAATGGGTTGGGATGTCGTAAGTATGGTAGCCTCAGCCGGAAAAATCATATACAAATTCTAAACACCAGGTTATTTTTGATCTAATGGAAGAGCTATCAACCGCGACGAAATTAAAGTCTTTTCCGTGACCCTTCAAAATTAACGTCGCGGTGCCACCAGAGTAGGCTTTACTGTCCGCGATCATATTAAATTGATCGATAGAGATCCACGTTAGCCTGTAGATACCATCGATCCACTCTGGCTCGGGGATAATTTCGAACCCTTCCCAGATACCGACGGACAATGTAGTATAAACGTCTCTTGTCCAATCTATGGTTCCATGATCGATCTTATACACGATATTTTTAACGCCTATGTCTGGATGCGGAATCTTTATCTTTTCAAAACCTACTTTTAGTTTAAGAAGATCGTTGTAAATATCGAGATAATTTACCGTGATTTCGCCAGAACTCATTATCCAACCCCCCTCCTTGCTAGAAAAGAATGAAGCCAGAAGGCCGTTGATTCCAAGCCGTGCTTGTTCTTTAATATGCGAGTCGATGTTAGAAAAATTCGTCGTGATATCTTGGGGTTTACTGCCCTGAAAGAACTTATTACCAATTTTTCTGGTGGGCTTTTGTTCGTCAATAGCGCTTTTAATTTCAGCGAGGGTCGGGCCTGTCAGAGATGTGATTTCAGATCCGGGTGTTTCCCCCAAGAATTTATTCACGACTTTATTAAATATCGTTTGTCTCAACCTAAACATACTAATATCTTTGAGAGTCATCGTAGATGTAGCCGGGACAAGAAATCATCAACGACGTCGTTAATGTGAGTATGTTTTCTAATAAACTCGCTAATTTCAGCGAGAGTCATACCTGCCACAAGCGGGGTTCCAAAAAACTTACCAACGGCGTCGTTGGTGGGTTTTTGTACATTTTCAAAGTTTGCCTTTAGTATAAGAACATCATTGTAAATACCGAGATAATTCGCCTTGATTTCGCCAGGACTCATTATCCTCCCCTCATCCTTGTTTAAAAAGAATAAAATCAGAAGGTTTCTGATTCCAAACCGTTCTTGGTCTTTAATATAAAAGTCGATGTCAGAAAATTTCGTCGTGATATCTTGGGGGCTACTACCCTCAAAGAACTTATTAACAATTTCGTTGGTAGGTTTTTGTACCTTTTCAAAATTTTCTATTAGTTTAGAAATATCCGTGTAAATATCGAGATAATTTGCCTTGATTTCGGCAGCCGTCATTATCCTCCCCTTCTCCGTGTTAAAAAATAATAAATTCAGAAGGTCTTTGATTTCAGCTAGTCATGCCAACCACAAGCGGGCTTCCAAAGAATTTATGTACGACATTTTTGCAAAAAGTAGTATAACCTCGTATATAATCATCCAGATCACGGCCGTGGGCGGCAATAGCGTCGGTGATCGTAGATACAAGTGCGCCTGGTTTAAGTTGTCCGTCGCTGGAATACAGCGCAATAGAGTTTTCAGCGGCGTCGCGCTGCCGTTCAAAATCTCTTCACGAAGAAATGAAATTGAAAAGGCGTGTTAGAAATTTTCTTTGCAGACTGACAATATTGAACAATTACTAAATAATTGTTTTACATTTAGTTGTTGTTCACTTTGCAAAAACAATAAAAATGAAGAAAACCAACACGAGTTGAATTTCGGTTGATTGTGAAAAACTAAATATAATTCTAAAGATGTTATTTCAGTTGATATGACAGCGTGTTATCTAGGACATTTCCTTGGAATGAGATAATGTCATGAATATTTTAAAAGATTTGGACATCCAACACACAAGATGACCAGAGTTGCGATAAACGGACTTCTGTCTGATTTTGACCTGACTTGATTTGCCTGTATCAAGTCATTTGAGTTTGTTTTAAATTTTTCATCCGATTATTTATATCTGGTTTGGTATGCTCTTTTCAAAAACTTAATCGTAACAATTGTATTGCTACGATATATGATCGACGTAAAAAAAATGCTAACATTTCTGATGGTGAATGAAGTAGTTATATCATATCGTCCTCAGAAAGAAGTTTGGTTACCACATCAAAAGAACGATGATGAAAATCCTGATAAAACCGATTTTGAAAATAAAATCGCAAAATCTTGCCAGAAGAATAATCGGTAAGTTTACGTAAGGAGGACGATGTAAACGACATTATACAAGATTAATTATGGACGATGCTGAACTTGATTTTATAATCGTCAATGCAATGAAGAGAAATGTGTTTGTAAGTTGAAATAATCGCTTTTATTTCTAGCTGAATTAAAATAGGTATACTCTTTAGTTACATTGATGGCATGTCACCGCAGTTTCCTCACTTAATAGCTTCAATAATCGCATACGTTTCGATAATCGATTATCTATGATACACATATTTCCTTAAATAGCGATTAGAGTCGCTACGGAAATATTCTATATCGAAAGGTAATAATATGAATTGGTGAATTCGTTTATATAAGCACTGTTTACTATGTATCATAGGTTGAATGGAGGATAAAACAAGAAACGTTCTATAATTATTTCGAATCTGCCGACGTTCAATAGTTTCCCTTAATGGGCCTTCAGGTTCTGGTAAAACAACTGGTACCGTTGTATTGGTGTATGTATTTTTAATTGCTTAGCTGGGTTTCATAGAAATTGTACAAACAAGCGCCATATTTAACACAGCATTACACTTGGTAGTCTTGCAACCAACTCTCGAGATCTGATATCCTTTTTGTACTTAATTTATAGACATTTCCTTAGCATATTGATATGCAAATAAACGGTCAGCAAGTGCCTTATCAAGATGAATTTTGACGATATGTTTATCATCATAGATGTTACTTCATCTTTGTCAGGATCAACTTTTAGTAGTTGTGGCCACTGCAATGATCCTCGTTACAAGATTTGTTCAACAGCAGATGAAACTTCTACAGCAGTTTTAGTTGGTATGGTTTTGCTTATTTATATCTACTTGCAATGTAAGCGACAGTTAATGCGTATTTGCATGTGAGTGTGTGACGTCTACCGATTTTAATAGTATCATTAGATACAAGCAAAATATATGCTTGACGAACTTCATTTGAAGCACTGATATCAAAATGTACGTACTGAATTATGTACGGTGGTGGTGTGGTATATCAAAATATACGTACTGAATTATGTACGGTGGTGGTGTGGTATATCAAAACGTACGTACTGAATTATGTACGGTGGTGGTGTGGTATATCAAAATGTACGTACTGAATTATGTACGGTGGTGGTGTGGTATATCAAAATGTACATACTGAATTATGTACGGTGGTGGTGTGGTATATCAAAATGTACGTACTGAATTATGTACGGTGGTGGTGTGGTATATAAATATGTCATATTGTCTGTCGCGATAACCGATTTCAAGCAACAGAACGTGTACCGTTTACTTATAGCTGTTCTACCCCTCCAATATCCTCCTGGGCGATAATAAACCGATTCCATTATAATCGATTGATTGTGTACCAGCTCCTATAAGCAGTTTACCTTCCATCCCAGATTTTATCAACCATTAGCTAATGGTTATTTGAAAGTATTTTTAATGGAATTTAAGGAATGAATCAACTTCACATCTGCACTTTTTAGTTGTTGTTTGATACAACATATGATGAAAGAGACATGTTTGACCGCTAGCATTTATTGGATAATCTCCAGGTCTTGGTTGATCTCGTTCGTCAAGTCGGATATCAAGTGGGGTTTCATTACCAAAAACATTTATATTCAGGAAGACTTTTCTCTCCGGGGTATTTAGCTCATTTAGTTCCTGGTAATTTTCCTAATAAAGCAGCGTTATCACCACCGCCAGGAATATTTATTTTTATATGCTAAATTATGAACGTGACATGCCTGATCAATAGCATTTATTGAATACTCTCCAAGTCAAGGTCGATCTCTCTCGTCAAGTCGGGTTCCAGTAGCACAATAACAATATCAAGGACGACTTTTTTCTCCTGGGAATGTTAGAGGAAATGATATCGCCACTACCAGTAAATTTATTAGTTGTTGAGACAAAATTGTATTTTTGATACATTTCACACACTTGCCTAGAAGTGCGTGCTTTTTGTTGTTATTATTGTTGTTAATCCATTTGTTGGGGTGGACGCTTTGCATCTAACGCAATATAAATTCATATTATTTATTAAGTTTGTAAAACATGAAAGTCACTGATTTCTAAAAGACACAAGAACAAGAACCAGTCAAACATTATTCAGCGCTACTGATATATATCAGCGCAATTATCATAGGTCCATCTGGGTCTGCTAAGACGCAATTATCATAGGTCCATCTGGGTCTGCTAAGACGCAATTATTCCGTAATCTAATAATAAGATGGCTAAAATGGGATCAATTATATTTGGTTACACCATCTGTAGATGATCGGAGATGTAATGAAGTGTTTAACGATTTTAAGGAAAATGCTAAATTATTGAATGAAGACGGTGATGATAATAATTTCATCAGATATTGAGGAATCTGCATATATGGATGAACTTGATGGATTTATTTATAATCTCGTATTAATTTATAATCTCGTATTAATTTATAATCTCGTATTAATTTATTTCGTATTAATTTATTATTTCGTATTAATTTATTATCTCGTATTAATTTATAATCTCGTATTAATTTATAATCTCGTATTATATGATAATGTTATGTTAGACGAACAATTAAATCCAGCTCGGGTATTTTCTCGAGGCAGACATAATATACGGACGTTATTTACGTTACACAGAGATATACACAAATACCTAAAGTGATCAGAGACGGACGTTATTTATGTTACACAGAGATATACACAAATACCTAAAGTGATCAGAGATAACTGTAATATTTTAGCTGTATTTAATGGATTTGATACACTTACTCAGCAAAATATTCATCAGACTTGGTGCTCATGGGATATGGATATAATACAATTAAGTACTTCTTTTCATATTCGTAAGTTACTCCACACGGATATATAACGAAAATACTTTTCATGATCCTCTGTCTACCTGCAAATCATTCAATTTATTTAAACACCCTTTCTCCACCTTTCTAGCGTATGTAGAGCTAATGCGACATAATATCTCCGAACCTGTCATCTAAAAGTTTTTTCTATTTCTTTTTCTTGCGGTTTCACAGCATAGTTGCTTTTGTTTCGTCTTTATCCCCCACTCTAAGCCATGTCTTTCATAGGTTCTTATAGAAAAAAAAATATTTTCCTCCACCAATGTGATCTAAAATTCCAATTGTACTACAGATTACATTCCTACCACTTAAAGTTTAAAAAAATCTTTAATCAGTCGTATTTAGTTGGACAACCATTGTTTCCAAGCATCAAAAACTAGACTTTACAGACATGTAAATCCTTCTAGTCATACGTGTGTTAGTTCAAGCAAATAACGTAACACCCTTAGACAGGAATAACGAAAAAATAAAACAAGACGTATATATTCTTCAAATGGAGGAGTACAACTCGTTTTCAAATGGAGGAGTACAACTCGTTTTCAAATGGAGGAGTACAACTCGTTTTCTTCATTGTTTCGCACTGCTATAAAGAACTGCGTACTACGCATTATCTACCACGCCCATTGATATCGTCAGCTCACTACTTCGTACTACTATTATTCAAACGAGTTGTTGATGAACAGAAACTTTGTTTTAATTGTGTATCGTGTAATACGTATACCCCAGCCACGTTGTGCTGCTTGTAAAATAATCATGGGTTTAAAAAATAATTTCATCTTGTAGTTAAAAGGATTTAAGGATTAAAGTCGTTGGGTCATTACAATGTCTTGACAAATGCATATATTCATGTATCCTGAGATGTATCACACCTAACAAATTAAACCAAAAATGAGCATACGTTTTATCTTCTAATTTTTGTCTATTTCTTATGCAGCCAGAAGACCTTCTGAAATTAATAGCGCCAATACGGCATGCCGACGACACGAGATGTTTGTTAATTTCACGGTTCTAGGATGGAATGTAAATGTTTTTATTTCTTTATTTCTGATTACATGTCAATTCATCTCTCTCTTTCTTTATCTCTCTCTGTCTGTCTGTCTGTCTGTCTCTCTCTCTCTCTCTCTCTCTCTCTCTCTCTCTCTCTCTCTCTCTCTCTATATATATATATATATATATATATATATATATATATATATATATATATATATATATACCATGTATTTTAATCTATTTATCTTTTACAGAGATATTAATTATTTAGCATCAAGGGAACAAATGTGTACATCATCACAATGGGCCACTATCAATACAATTGGGTTGTCGTGGTAAGATATGGGAGAAGATGTCTATACAGATAAATGAGAACCCGTGCTGCTTCAAATCAAACTATAAAAGCTACATCTAAAACCAGATATGGTTTTGATTCAGAAGATCTTAAACAATCTCGTATTAGATTCAGCTAGAATATGTTAACTGATTAATTAACGATGTTATTACAGCAACATTCCGCTAGAATACGTTCAATGGTTAATTACCGATCTGATGACAAGCAACATTCAACTAAAATACGTTAAATGGTTAATTACCGATCTGATTACAAGCAACATTCAACTAGAATACGTTAAATGGTTAATTACCGATCTGATTACAAGAAACATTCAACGTTTACAAGCACAAACCGAGCTTGTTGGGTATGGACCACATTTATAAATCTATGAAACAATGGTAATAGAAAATATATCCAAACATTGAAACTTCCTGAGCTATGCTATTGCCATTGAATATGAATGTTGTCACATGCATGGTTGGAATGGCACATATGGACAACAGGCGCATCAAGATGCTTATGATGACTTTAAATATAAAAAATATATCTGCCAATTTGTTTTTGTCTTATATTTCTATGGTCGCGTAATTTTCACTGATATGTCTCAATCATTATTCTCCGAGTATATACGCCATTCTAATGTTTCTACATTCATATGAACACCATCCAATGGCTTTCTTTTGTGTAGATGCGCCACCAGTGGCTGTATTAATAACCCCAATACTATACTGTACTTTTATAGTGAATTGTAGTGTGTTGTGAATTATACGGCACCTCATGTAACTGGCGCCCCAATTTCCCACCATTCCAAGGACCTCCTTGTCAGCCCATATGTAAGGATTCTCTGGCTAACAAAACTCCCTTTAACATTCTGCCATGTCCCTGACATTCCAAGGACGTCCTTGTCAGCCCATATGTAAGGATTCCCTGGCTAACAAAACTCATTTTAATATTCTGCCATGTCCCTGACATTCCAAGGACGTCCTTGTCTGCCCTTGTGTAAGGATTCCCTGGCTAACACAACTCCCTTTAGCATTATCCCATGTACCCGACATTCCAAGGACGTCCTTGTCTGCCCTTGTGTAAGGATTCCCTGGCTAGCACAGCTCCTTTTAGCATTCTCCTATGTCCTCGACATTGCAAGAACATCAGTGTCTGCCCTCGGTGTTAGGATTCCATGGCTAACACAACTCCCTTTAGAAATATTTCATGTCCCCGACATTCTAAGGATGTTCTTGTCTGCTCTCGTGTCAGGATTCCCTGGCTAACACAACTACCTTTAGCATTCTCCCATGTCCCCGACATTCCTATGACGTTCATGGTCTGTCTGTCCTTGGGTCAGGATTTCCTGACTAGCACAATTCCTTTTAGCATTCGGCTATGTCCCCGATATTCCAAGGACGTTCCTGGTTTTGTGCCTTCGTATTAGGATTCCCTGGCTAGCACATCTCTCGTTAGCATTCTCTAAACCGGGTTCTAACTAAACGGTTCATGTTTCTGGGGCTCCCTTGTCCTGGAGGTTCCTAGGACATCCCGAGTCAGTCCACTTTTTTTGGTAGGATTAACTGACTAGCAAATCTCCTGTTAACAGTCAAAACCTGTCCTTGTCTCTCCATGTTTAGAAGCTGATACAAAACCAAACAATGTTTGGGTCAAAATATAATATCAATCTGTACATTACATTGTCTGACTAAAGTGTTTTTGTGATTCGCTTAATTCAAGTTCTTTCGCTATAACACGTCTACAATTACTTTAATCTCACTACACGCATTGAAAGAAAACCTAACATTGTATGAAAACAACACAATGGAAATACGAAATATTTACGTTGCAGAAGACCTATACAAGTAGATGACAACATAATATCATAATGAAATCAACTAGCGATGCGTTATGGCTATGAATTGCTATCAATATATTTGATGGACGTAATAATCTGTAGGGTATAAATCATTGACTTATATTAATAAATACGTAAGTAAGAAAAACCTACATTGAGTTGTGATTAATAAAATATAATCCTCGAAATTCACATCAAATTCTAAATAAAGAACAAAACCCAATACCTCGCAAATATATAGTTCCCAGCTGTACACAGTTACATTTTTTCCCTTATTTCAAAAATACAAGAAATAACTAAGTATATACATTAACTTGACCGATCTAAATATTTTATATTTATATTATAAAATTTACTTCATGCAACGCCTGTGTGACTACAAGTTTTCAATTTGAATATGGTTGGATTATCCAAACCCTTTGGCGTGTATCATGAAGTTCGCGAGCTTCTCGCTTCTTGCCAACTATCACGTCACTAATATTGTCACATTTATTACATGAGTTTTTATTTTACAGTCGACATTAGCTAATATATGTTCAAGTCTTATTATATTGTAATTCTAAACTTATTTAATGCATACACAAAGCAGGTGAATAATTTGAAGCCAATCTGTGACAAGATGTTTTTGTTTCCATAAGTGTTTTCATGCAGATTAAACGTGATTTGACCTTACATTATATTCATATGCATTTCAGAGCTGGATCATCGCCCCTCCAGGATACCAGGCCTATTATTGTGGAGGCGTATGTAAGTTTCCGCTGGCAGACCATTTGGATCCTACAGTGCATGCGATATTTCAGACTTTAGTCCACGACACTGATCCACCTAAAGCCCCCAAAGTATGCTGTGTTCCAACGAAACTGGCTCCATTACAAATTTTGTATCTATCTGAGTCCGTTGTTAAATACGAACATTACCAAAACATGATAGTGGAAGCTTGTGGCTGCCGTTGACAAAATGCGAAATATTGAGGTAGAATGAAGTTTTGTGTAAAAAAATATATTTTCCATTTCTTAGGTCTAACCAATTAAATTACACATCACATATCATAAGTAGGGCGACAGTCTATATCAGGAAGAACTTTAAACATATTATTCACTTTTAATAGTTACCTACTTTTATCCCAACTAATTTATTTCAATTAATTATGAAACGAAAGATGTACTCTATGACTCTTTGGTCAAAACGTTTGGGATGATTTTCAATTCGTTCAAAGACAATCGTGATTTATATTGATGTACACCAAGTCTTTTGTTTCATCAGCTGAAACAAGCATATTGGTAAATCATCATATACAAGACCTTCAATTCATTTGGAACTCTATATTTTGGGATTTGATTCACAATATTGTTAGCTTCGTTTAAATTTAACTTTAAATTTTATAAAAATATTTTATTTTTAAAAGGCACTAAACGTGTTTATTTCGTTCTTTATAGTACAATCTTCGAAAATAATTTCTTAATAGTGTATTACAAAAATTCATACAATAGCGTATTACAAAAATAAAAAGTTGTCGGCCAAATGCCGACAACTGTGAAATGCGATTGATAAAAACAGAAATGTTAAAAAAAAATTCGATAACAGTTCCAGGAGTTCAGGTTCATGCATATTTTGACATCCATCCTTTTTAATTTAGAATTTCATGACTTAAGATTGGCCGTGGACATACAAATATTTCACAAGTGAGTAGAGCCGAGAAAGAATTTAACGAGTCAGTAGACATAAAGAAATATTTCACGAATGGGTCGAGACAAAAAAATTCACGAGTGAGTGTACAGGGACAAACTTTGATACCTAATAATGTTTTGTATCTTATATGTTTTCATGTTTTCATGTTTTCCAATTTCATTGTTTTTGTCATTTTGTTTTTCTGTAGTGTAGTCATATAGACGATGAAGACCGCTTATAGCTTCGAAAGATTAGGCGCTATACAACGTCCTCATTATTATTATTATTATTATTATTATTATTATTATTATTATTATTATTATTATTATTATACATAAGGAAATATTTCATGAGTTTAGCGAAAACAATAAATTGTAAGGAGTGAATCGGAAACATTAGACATCACGAGTGAAGTGCAAGCAATAGACTATATATATATATATATATATATATATATATATATATATATATATATATATATATATATATATATATATATATATATATATATATATATATATATATATATATATATATATATATATATATATATATATATATATATATATATATATATATATATATATATATATATCCTTACATTTAGGAAATAAACATAGATATGTAACGCCAGCGCTGGTAAGGATAATATTTTTTGTCTCCATTATGGGTTAGAGGGATTATTACTCTATCGCAAGATAAATTGTCATTTAAATTTGGTTTTGGTATTGGTCTTAAATATAGAAATAAGGAGATAGATAAAGAAGAAAGGAGGGAGATATTTAAGGAATGGACAGAAGTTAAAGATATAGATCTTAAATACTGGCCTGAATAACATACATAAGGACAAATAAATTGTATAAATGTAAACATAGATTTGTTGCATATGCGATATATCAACAGTGTTGTGATTAATAAAACATCGCTACTCAAGCAATTAAATTTCCCTTCTCCCGATGTTTAAAGTTATAACATGATTGTAAAATATGCAACGAACCTTATTATTAAATTCAATGTTGCATTATTTGACTTATCCTGTTGTCTGTCTATATCAAAGATAGAAAACATTTCTTTTAAGATATCAAACTTTAAAACCGCCCCTAGAGGAGCCCGAGTGGTCGAGTGGTCTAAAACGCTTTCTGTTACGGATCACTGCCATCTCAACACTGCGTGGGATCGAGTATCAGATTTGGCAAATGTGGGTATGTGAGAAAGCTTGTCAGTAGTTTCTCGGTGGTCTTTGTTTCATTCCGGGGATTTTCTCGGGTTCTTCCTCCACCATTAATACTTGCCGCCATGTATAGCCTATCGTGTGCTGAAAAACGGCATTAAACCCTGCAACAACAAAAACCGCTCAGAACCGTCCTATTGATCGATTACTTTGAACCGCCTTGAACCGTTCCATTTTTCGATTACTTTTCGAGATCTTTGTTACTCTCTACTTCTTGTTTATCTGATTAAAGCCATAACAACTACGTGCTATTTCGCTACAAGATTCAGTATCAAATCTCTCAGTTCTTTCTTCTTCTTCTTTTTCTTCTTCTTCTTCTTCTTCTTCTTCTTCTTCTTCTTCTTCTTCTTCTTCTTCTTCTTCTTCCACCATGATCTATGTGAATGCTTTGTACTTCTTCCTTTTTTGGATTTGTGTCTTCGGAAAACTATTATGACCTAAATAGGATAAGTATCAACAAAGCCGACCGAACATACCGATCATATAAAATCAAAACCATAACAATATTGCAGACAATAGAAAATATTACTTATTTGTATATGCATTTTTAACTCAGATATGTTGCAAATACATAGTTTTACATATACTTCTCTACGTCCGGTAGAAGATGGGGGAATAGCTGGTAATATAGAGCAATGACCTTCTAGGATAATTCATCCCAGTATGAAACCAGAACGATACATATATAACATGCACACGTTATTATGTGTGTTAATAATCTTACTCGTTTCTCTTTTGTCATTCTATGTTCGTTAATGTATAATCATGTATAATATGTATAATATAATAATATAATAATATGTTAATGTATAATATAATACGTAGTAGCGGATGTGCTTGTCACATCCGAGATTATGTCGGTCACTCAAAATTGCCAGCTAGATACCAATCTAGTATGTTTAATATATTACAGTTTGGGATGTTCACCTGCTATTAATCAGTCCTAACGGAGGGAGTGCAGGACAAGTTTTGTTGTGTGCTACATTTTAAGCGTTGGAGTGCTTGGGATTTTACATGACATGTTTCATTTAACTCATTTTCGCTTGATTATTCTATGTATATAAAATTCCTAATTCGCAAGAGAAATATCAACCCGAAAAGAATATAATGCAAGAATTCAACCTGACTGGTTGCCGGTCTCGACACCAAAGTAATAAGATAATTCATTACCATGCACGTGCTTGAATTAATCATAGTTGCATTGCATAGTCTCCTATTCACCATTTTGAAGTATAAAATCTCAAAAATAGAATTACCATCAAAGGCTTCCATGCCGAAATAAATATTTATCTTTTACTTATCTTAAATATCACAAGGTTCTGATACATTTTCAGTTACCTTAGCTTGGCTGCCAGTTACCTTAGCTTGGTTGTCAGGTACCTTAGATTGGTTGTCAGTTACCTTAGCTTGGTTGTCAGGTACCTTAGATTGGTTGTCAGTTACCTTAGCTTGGTTGTCAGTTACCTTAGCTTGGTTGTCATGTACCTTAGATTGGTTGTCAGTTACCTTAGCTTGGTTTGTCAGTTACCTTAGCTTGGTTGTCAGTTTCATTCACGCAGTGGATATACGGGATAGCAAAGCTTGGTTGTCAGGTACCTTAGCTTGGTTGTCAGGTACCTTAAATTGGTTGTCAGTTACCTTAGCTTGGTTTGTCAGTTACCTTAGCTTGGTTGTCAGTTTCATTCACGCAGTGGATATACGGGATAGCAAAGCTTGGTTGTCAGGTACCTTAGCTTGGTTGTCAGTTACCTTAGCTTGGTTTGTCAGTTACCTTAGCTTGGTTGTCAGTTTCATTCACGCAGTGGATATACGGGACAGCATCGTCATGAGCTTGATTTACTTTGGTGTCCTACCCATATGCTCAACTTTACACCAATATCTAAGTGGGAAGCATTCTGGTGTGGAATGAAAAGAGCAGAGGGAAGAAGACTCAGTCGGACCATCCCAGTTTGCTCTTTTCAATTTTACAAGAACTGTCCGCCAAAGAAGAAGTACTCGGTCTTTAGGGAAGGAATGCATGGAGAATCCATCAGCATTTGTATTCCCATAATTTGCAGCAATACACCTGACCCCTCTGCCCTTGCTTAGATTTCAACGATCTCAGCTTGGCGTGATTGTGATGATAAAACGTTGCAAACTAACTAATATGGAACGGAAAACGTGTTATGTTTATGTTTCAATAGAAACGGAAGTGTGTTCAAAATATGAAGCCAGACGATTTACACGCTTAGGAAATTACCGAGCGATAAAATCGGTCCATTGTGTATTATTTTTGAAAACATACATGAGCGTATGTATTGTTTATTATGACGAATTTTTCTACCGGGATTTTGTATACCGCTTTCATTTATTTTTCTTCTCTTCAAATATTATCAAATTTGTCTTCCTTTATCTACAGTGGTATGGCACTTTAATACTAGTTTAGTATTTAGGCTAGTTTTACTCACAACAAATGAAAGGTGCAAAGTCTTTCAGAATGAACGAAATTATTAAACCTTCGTACTTGTTTAAATTCAAATAATTTCCACTGAAACAAACACTATTTGATCAAAGAATCTCGTAGAATAATCTCCTGCGTTTTTTAACCTTGGCGGTTAGTAAATACAATATTAAATCATTATCCATTGCATATACTATATAATTGAGATCACTTGAAAACACTTAATCGAGATAATATTTATAAAACGCAAACAACTCGCACTGAGACTAGATGTGATGCAATAAAACTGAAACGACACAAACCCGCTACACTTTGAAGATTAAAGATCAAGCAAGCAGTGTTAGTAAGACAGAACTTTAGAACTTGAACAATTAAAAATGACACAATAGTTACAGTGTCAACGATATGTATGTATGTATATATATATATATATATATATATATATATATATATATATATATATATATATATATATATATATATATATATATAATACGGTCCAAAGACTAGTTAGCAAGCAAAATATATTCACCCATCAAGTGTCCTTAGGATGATAAACAGCAAATCTCATGGATATATTTCTGCTGAAGCCACACGTGCATTAAATACAAATAAAGTTACATTTCCTTTTATGAATAAAGTTATGATCCAACATACATTCAACGTTCTTCTTCAAACATTCGGGGTTAAAAGGATTCATTGCCTACGGTGTTATTTTACAAGATTAGAATTTACAATTTCAACATACTTTTAAATTAGTTTCCCGAGAGTGTAACATTTGGAAACAATTGCTCTTTCTTCCTTGGTGCCTGTGGCTGCAGATGTGAACGTTTATTTCCCAATTATTTTATTATTTTATTTTATTAATTCAGAATTTTGAACACTGTTTGAAACAAAGTCATTTTTTTTCTAAGTGTAAGTCATTATTTAAATCGTCAATGTATGGGACAAGTCGTGTATGATTATGCCACTACATTTGCTGAGAATGTGTTCAAAGTTAGGTTTACTTCAATACAAGCCTTTATATTATATTGCTGTCTTCATGTTTTATTGTACAAATTTATATGAATCTTGTATTGTTCCGTTTTGACCAATACAACTTTGAATAAGATATGAAGGTTATGCCATGTGTATCTAAGTTATAGCGACAAAATATATATAATATATACATTTATCAAAGATAATTTACCTGACACTCAACGAATGTTGAGAAATAGATCCACATTGACAATTTTGATTTGAGGCCACATGACTCAAAATATATAAGATCTCACTTGACTGACCGATGGGCCTATGTTTATATTTCATAATATTAAGTTCTCTTTAATTCTTGATATCAGAAATATCTTCAATTGTAAACGTAATAAAAGTATCATACACCCACTAATGGGTATATCAGTTTAAGTATTTAGAAATTTCCTCTTCTCTCCTCTCTGCACTACGAATCATGGCAAGAAGAGAATCCGATACATCAGAGTACATCAGAATCTCTCTCTCTCTCTCTCTCTCTCTCTCTCTCTCTCTCTCTCTCTCTCTCTCTCTCTCTCTCTCTCTCTCTCTCTATATATATATATATATATATATATGTGTGTGTGTGTGTGTGTGTGTGTGTGTGTGTTCTCAAAGTCTAAACATATATATATATATATATATATATATATATATATATATATATATATATATATATGCATATCTGTCTCAAAGATTAAAGCATAGATCTTTGCATTCGTGTGTTCTCTCAAAAGCCCAAATCATAGATATGTCTACATGTGTTGTCAAAAGCCTAAAGCATATATTCGTGCATGTGTGGCGTCTCAGAGTCTATCTATCTATCTATCTATCTATCTATCTATCTATCTGTCTCTCTGTCTGTCTGTCTGTCTATCTATCTATCTATCTATATATCTATCTATCTATCTATCTATCTATCTATCTATCTATCTATCTATCTATCTATCTATCTATCTATCTATCACTGCTTCTTTATAGCTACTTACAAAGTCAACGACAGTTTACGCATATTTGTATGTGTCTACCGGTTTTGAAAGTATCGTGTGGTAAAAACAAAATATCCTCCGAATATTGTCATATTGCCTGTTGTGCTAATCAATGTGCAGCAACAGAAATTGCAACATTTACTGCATCAGTGAACTTGCTAATTGCTGTTCTACCTCTCCAATATCCTATTGGGCCAAATAAATCGATTCCATTATTTCGTAATATACCGTAAATATCACTCCTAGTATTTATTCAGGGAGACGAATTTATATTACTTGTACCACATTTCACACACCCGCCTGTAAGTGCGTACTTTTTCATTTTTGTTATTGTTGTTGTTGTAAATCAGTTGTTTGCTGTGGATACTCTGATACGACTACAACATAATTATATATTTTATTTTTATATTTGAATAACATAGATGTGATTCATTTCTCAGCGACGCGAAACCAAGAAACACTTAAAATCAGAATGATAATAATAGGTCCGTCTCTGCCTGTTAAAATACAGTTATTACTTATATTTTTAATTAGATATCTCAAGTGGGATGAATTTTATTTATCAGCACCTCTATACGTGATCCGGGATGCTACGATGTATTGAAAGATTTTAATAAGAACGCATAAGTGTTAAATGAAAAAGGTATGATATTATTATTATTGTATCACCGATACTGTCGAAGCGCAAAGTGTTGATGAACTTGATGGGTTTTTATAGTAATTTACCTGTCTGTGATGATGTATTGCTGGACAAACAATCAAATCCTGCAAGAATATATTCTCTAGGCATGGATTCTATTTCTTTCGCAACACAACAATACACTAATTTTGATATAATTTATATAACGCAGAGATATACACAAATTGATAACACGCAACCATAACCACGGATACAACTTCCTTAATGCACCGTGTCCATATTCACATCAGCGTAGCTGTACATCTTCAATAAATTCAAATGGTGTTGGTTTTCACAAATTTTCTCTCTTGCAAAATGAGCTGCAACTGACGGAACGGTGAAACAATTATTTAGTAATTGCTCAATATCGTCAGTTGCAACTTTCTGCGCCCGACTTGTCATTTCTTCTTGGGGAGATTCTAGACGTAAAAATTGACCGTTCATAAATTAAAAAATATTTTTCATCTTAGATAGCCATACTGATACAGTACCGTATTTGCTTATTTCATGAATGAAATCAAACATATTACCTTGGTAAAATCTTACGGTTCGATCTCGTGGAAATATTGTTATTGCATTAGTCCACGCATGCGCGTTATGATCAATGGTATTTATTGGAGGTCCTCAAGTTTTATAATGTTTCGAATCGCATACAAGCTCCCCGGTTATAGTTTTTTATTTTTAAGAATTTTAGTTTTTTTAATAATTTAGATACATTATTAATTGTAGCTCCTGTATTATTGACTAATTCATCCCATTTTGTTTTGAAAATTGCATTAGTGATAACTCATTAATATCAGATTTATCGTTCAGTGGATATATCCCATAAGTAACCATGGTTACAGGATATGAGATTTATCGTTCAGTGGATATATCACATAAGTAACCATGGTTACAGGATATGGTCGTATATAATACCGTTTGTCGTGGATGATCCACACTATATAATCTTTTGAACATTAAAAATTATTCTGAAAGATATCTTTCATCTTTGAGATAATGTATAATTGAGTTCGATCTCTCACTGTTCATGTAAGGACACAGTCATCGCGTATAATTTTGAATGTGGACCATACCTGAGATACCCCATCATCAGGAAGTTATCTTTTAGCATTCCGAATACTATTAATCATATTAGTATTCTGCACGTCAGCCTGTGCTTGCCTCCACAAGTGAGGAGTTATTCTCTCAATATCAACTCTGAACTCAGAAAATGGAGCTTTTCAAGGCTAGCCTCTCAAACTCCTTCATATTTGTTTAGACAAATATTTAAATAAAACATATTATGTATGCAATGACACAAATAAAGAATCAGATTGGGTCTTCATCAACTTGTAAGAAATGGTAAACAAATTCTGCCGACAGCATTTACAAAGCGTTCGTAATTGAAGTCTAGAACCAAAATCGTGTTTACGATGTAGTGTTGGAGTTAGCGGTAAAACAGTCGTGTGTACAGTGTGGTGACATAAAATACAGAGAGCTGAAGTGGCATACTGACGAAAAATAATGACGTGGAATGTTATAGGAATCCCTAAGAATATATAGCAAGATTTAATAAACGATTTAGACAAATAATATATATATATATATATATTATATATATATATATATTATATATATATATATATATATATATATATATATAGAACATAACGAATGTCTGAGACATCGTATCATCCGGATTAATGAAACATCTTATGATGATTTTATAAACTGTCGAATGAAAAGCCATTCGGGGTTGTCAGTAATACTAGTTATCTCAGATTTACTGCTGGGGGAAAAAAAGAATCTTTGTCATATGTTCATATACGAGCCTCACACGTGGTGATTAAGTACGGTCTTGTTCATATACGAGTCTCACACGTGGTGATTAAGTACAAACTTGTTTATATACGAGTCTCACACGTGGTGATTAAGTACGGTCTTGTGATATATCATAGTAATAGCGACAAACCTGATAACTCATTGATTAATTTACAAGCTGTTACACAGAGTGAAAATTATTCCATTTTTTAACACAGGCCGATGAAAAACAGTTACAAGGAGACCAATTAATACTATAAATACAGAGACTGGTGAATGTATTGTTTTAATCAATTTAATTGTGATATTGTACCACCTTCGGTACAAATTGTAGCAGAAAATAAATACAAATCAACCTTTTCCAAAACGTATAATACCAAAATTTGATTTAAATACATGATCTAAAAGGGAGGTAAATCCGTTATGGATATTTATTGTTGTTAGAGTTATCTCGCAGGGGAAATAATTCTGTAGATTGATAGCGCTTGATAATTAATAAATAATTTCTATTACTTAATGAATTGTTGTTAAAGAAACATTATCGTCATTTGTCTGAAGCTGTCAGTTTCTCTCTTCCATTAGAGTTTTCCAGCTATACTAATACAGACAATGGAAAAATGCAAGCCGAGCAAATAGCGCGAAATATTGTTTTTGATTTCCAAGTATTAGTTAGGTTATTTAGCTCCGCCTGATGATGTTCAAAATTCAAGAAACACACGCCTGATGTTCGAAATCCCACGCGTCACTACGTAGTGTGTGCCATTTAGTATAGCACTCTTCTGGGATTGAATTAGGAGCATTTGAACCTGTCTCTATTGACTTAGTCGTGATGAAGAGTATACCAAGCCTTGTGAATTTGATCCAATTCCAACGTCACTCCTGTTTGAGTGCTTAGACCCAATATTGCCTTCCCTAACTGATGTTATTAATATATCTCTCTCATCGGGGGGAATTCCCATCATTTTTCAAATTTGCCGTCGTAAAGCCTCTGCTAAAGAAACCAACACTTGGCCGTAACTATTTAAAGAACTATCGCCCAGTTTTTAAAAACTCATTCATATAAAAATCTTAGAAAAGGTTGTTCTAACACCAAACTTGTATCTCATTTGAATTCAAACAGTCTTTTTAGCAATTTAGTCTTCATATCGCCCTTGCCACAGTACGGAAACTACTCTTCTGAAAGTATTTAATGACATTCTCTCTCTCTCTCTCTCTCTCTCTCTCTCTCTCTCTCTCTCTCTCTCTCTCTCTATATATATATATATATATATATATATATATATATACCATGGCCCACCGATTTGTAGAACAAATTGCCCATTGAAATTAGATACAAAGACAGTGGTAACTTTCAGGAAGGCTGTTAAAACGTACCATTTTCGACTGCTAAAACAAACATAGAGACCTAACAATGTTTTGTATCTTATTTCTCTTCCGCATGTTTTTATGTTTTCCAATTTCATTGTTTTTGTCATTTGTGTTTCTTTAGTGTAGCCATATCATTTTATAGATGGTGTTAAACGTTTAGAGCCTCTAAAGATTAGGCGCTATACAAAGTTCTCATTCTGGTTCTTCGTAGTAGTAGTAGTAGTAGTAGTAGTAGTAGTAGCAGTAGCATGTACACGTGACTGTCATCAGCTATATTCAGATCTTGTATATACACGTGACTGTTATAAGCTATATTCATATCTTGTATATACACGTGACTGTTATAAGCTATATTCAGATCCTGTATATACACGTGACTGTTATAAGCTATATTCAGATCTTGTATATACACGTGACTGTTATAAGCTATATTCAGATCCTGTCTGCACACTTGACTGTTAAAGATAAATCTCTCACTCACATCATTCATACATATGGTTTGATCCGCATTGTTCTAACAAAAGCTGGAAACAACAGCAGAAAATATACAAGCTATGGAAACAATATGTGGATTTATAGATATTTTGCAACGGAAAAAGGAAAAGGACGAGCTATCTGACAAGATAGGCATGGCATGTGTTTGGTGTAGAACCGTGTAACCGTAGCTTATGAGTTAATAGTAAAAATGCATGAAATTGTGTTAATAATATGCGTATGATGTAGATGTCATATAGTTATTCTACGTCAAATAGAGCGTTTGAAACTTTGATTATAAAGTCACCATTTAGAAGGTTAGGACAGTAATTGATTATCAATAAGACAATACTTATATCGAAAACATGAAGAAGTATTTTATTAGAAACATAACTTAGGAAATACATCACACATCTATCTATCTATCTATCTATCTATCTATCTATCTGTCTGTCTGTCTGTCTGTCTGTCTGTCTGTCTGTCTGCCTGTCTGTCTGTCTGTCTATCTATCTATCTATCTATCTATCTATCTATCTACCTACCTACCTACCTACCTACCTACCTACCTACCTACCTACCTATCTATCTATCTATCTATCTATCTATCTATCTATCTATCTATCTATCTACCTACCTACCTACCTACCTACCTACATGTCTGTCTGTCTGTCTGTCTGTCTGTCTGACATGTCTGTCTGTCTGTCTGTCTGTCTGTCTGTCTGTCTATGCGAAATTCATGTACAAATGAAATGAGAACCACAGTTTATACAGCAACTGTTTGCGATTACTATTTGTCCAATTAATTTCAATACTGCATGTACTAAGTTTGCGATTACTATTTGTCCAATTAATTTCAATACTGCATGTACTAAGTTTGCGATTTCTATTTGTCCAATTAATTTCAATACTGCATGTACTAAGTTTGCGATTACTATTTGTCCAATTAATTTCAATACTGCATGTACTAAGTTTGCGATTACTATTTGTCCAATTAATTTCAATACTGCATGTACTGAGTTTGCGATTACTATTTGTCCAATTAATTTCAATACTGCATGTACTGAGTTTGTGGATTCCCGCGCTTTAAATGAGCAATTCAATCTAAACTACAAGGTATCTGATTTGGAAATTCTGATTCCTTGTTTTTTTTTTTGTTGTCTTGCATTTCGTTTTTCGGCTGTATCTTACATATCAATATCTGATATATAGATGTGTCAGAGACAACCACAAGAGTCCACTACCATCCCTTTGTTAATTTTATATATCACATTGCCATCATCCTCTAGATACAACAACTGATTGTCTGACAGTTTGTTTGGAGCACAACAAGGTTTGGGGATCTCTGGCCTGAAACCATTAACAACACTCTGAACTGTAGCATGTAGCGTCGCATTCATGTTTTCCGTTAACGGGAAAGTACATTCCCCGCTACAGTAATATGCATGGTATCCTGCAGGGGCGATAATCCAGCTCTGAAATATATATGTGTAGAAGTGTATTAACATATATTACTCTCTGTGTACAATTAAGAATGTTGTGTTGTACATAATGAAATCCACGGTAGTATATGCTCGTATAAGAATGCATTAAAATCAACAAAAAGATGGCCTCTTTTAACGTGACGTCATCAATACCATGCAACCAAAAAAGAAACTATACTTTTTATCACTCGCATATGTGACTGACGCTCTAAATTCGTTTTGGACTTTTAATAAATAATCTGTTTTGTATTCATTTTAGCCTGCAATGAACTGGCTTGTAAATTGTATTATTTTGTACGGCAAGCACAATGGCGTAATTATCATGTAATTAAGAGATAATAGTTCTTGGCTTTGATAAGTACAGGTTAATCGAGATGTTAGACAGACAGACAGATAGATAGATAGATAGATAGATAGATAGATAGATAGATAGATAGATAGATAGATAGATAGATAGATAGATAGATAGATAGATAGATATATAATGTAATTTTTAACAAATTTTACACTTAATTTATTCAAGGAAAAATTTACATGCAATATATGGATCACCAAAGTTTTACCAATATAGACTAAATAGAATGTAACACCCATGAGAGAACGAAGCGAACTTAATTATCGTCTTCTTTCAATCCCTGATGTATATCATTCTTAGTTCAGCAATCCATAACTAGGTAACATTTTAAGATTATTTCCCTTCTATACCTACATATGTTTTTAAAGTCATGATTGAAATTCAGGTCTATTATCGAGAGAGTTACTATTATTTTCCAATAAATGTTTAATCTCCACTACATCAAAATATTGAAAAGTTTGGTTAGGATCCATTCTTATGGAATGATGCACATTGATACGTACATTGATACGTACATTGATACGTACATTGTGTCAGAGACATTTAGCATGTCTGGTGTCGCTGTGTTAATTTATTTTTTAAGCATTTTGATTTTAAAAAATCCATTTCAAATTTTGGAGATGTAATGGTTTCCTAAAATGTTTTGCCTTTTAAAGCATCATGAAGTAAATTCAACCGCTCCATATCCTTTGCAGTGTTTCCATCTTTAACCGATTAAGTTGGAAGTTATTTATAACTAAATATATGGGAAGTAAATATTTATATTTATGAAAACTACAGATATTAATACATAATACGAAATTAATAAAGACTTTTAATTATCACGAATAAATAGATTAATTAGTTTATTAATTAATCAGTATTTTGAAAGGTAAGTATTTACATTCCATCCTAAGGTCTCGAAATCGACGTACAACTCCTTCCTTTGGCACGCATGACTTTCTCTCTTATGACGAGCTGATTTTCTGGCTGAAAAGTAAAATATCAGGACACTAGGCGATGTTCTCGTAAAATAATAAAGACTCTAAAAATAATTCTCGTGAAATAATAAAGACTCTAATAATAAATCCTCATGAAATAATAAAGACTCTAATAATAATTATCGTGAGATAATAAAGACTCTAATAATAAATCCTCATGAAATAATAAAGACTCTAATAATAAATCCTCATGAAATAATAAAGACTCTAATAATAATTATCGTGAGATAATAAACACTCCAACAATAATGATATTAAACAGAAATACGCAAACAAGCAAAAACACGGAATAATAAGAAACAAAACGTCGCATTTCATGAGTGATCCAAGAAGTCTGCTGCGACTACAAACATCTATATAATTCTGAATATATTTTCACTTATTCAAATCAGAGAACACCACTGATTCAACAATCACAACATCTGTGTATATCAGTTTGTATAATACCGCATTTAATCCTGATATTAACTGGGTTTATATTGTGTCTCATGACTTTAGTTAAAATAAAAAATGTGTAGGGTACCACTGTGTGCAGGCCTAAATCACAGTTATTGGGTAAGAAATATATTTGTTATGTTAATTTTAAGAAAGATGACATGATTAGCAGTTGCAGATCCAGATATGTCTAATCATCAATGTTCACAGACAGATAATTTAATTATATTAAACAGTAATGTTAATGTTTGGACAAACATTTTACTAGCAGCATCAGCAAAATATTCAAAACAACGAAAACGAGATGCAGGAGTTTCCATTTAGCAGCAGCTCGGTACCAGATTCAACATGTTCGGAGCATATAACTTCGCTTTGCGGTTGAGGTGGGTGTTACTTTGTTATAAAATTGCGATCGAATAGATTTGAGTATTTATCAAGTGGTCGTGTGGTTATGTTCCCTCACACGTAGAAGATGTGTACGTCGATCGAATGGGCGTCATAATGACCTCATTAACACCAACGAGTGAATTACAACTAAAAGAACGTAGCACGAGCTGCTGAGGAGAAAAAACTTGCAACATGTAATGAGACGAAAATTGCAAACTTTTTACAGAGTGAGAAGCATTACAAATACTTGATGAATACTTTTTATACAATGAAAAGCATTACAAATACTTGATGAATGCTTTTTACAAAGCGAGAAGCATTACAAATACTTGATGAATATTTTACACAGTGAGAAGCATTACAAATACTTGATGAATGCTTT
>JAQISU010000210.1:3300000-3315000 GCA_029339505.1 Unio delphinus | reverse complement strand
GTGCTATGTATATGTATTATTTCAAACTATTTAACTAAGTTAAGAGTGAAATTAGTTCAATTCAATTGGTGTTTTATTTTTTATTGCATCTTTTTCAATTTCCTTTTACTGTTAATAGTAAGGTTTTCAATAGCATCATTTATCATATTAACACTTTAGTTGTCTTATATAGAAAGTGAGTGTTGTTATATGTTGCCCAGGTGTATTATAGTTCCGTAATATTTTAATGCTTCATGACTTCTCCGCATCGGTGGGTTGATTTTAAAACATAATGCTACACTATCAATTATATTTGCAACAATACTGACCGAACATATTTAATTTGGTATTTAAATGTTCTTCTGTCTCAATACCAGTATGTTAGTTAATATTATGCAATGTAAACTTAATTTTAAATTGTACCATTCGTAATAATGTATATTGAAATGTGTAGGTCGAGAACTTGTACAAATTAAGTTTATTGATGTAGGCACAGGAATTAATTACGTTGTCCTATCCACTGTTCTAAGATCCAACAAATGTTCAATCCTTTGAAACAATTTATTTTCGCAACTTTATAACATACTAGTTAGATTTCCTGGCTGTATGTCTATATCATTTAAACTCTCGTGCCTGAATGGTATTTCCCTTTGGGTGTATGTCTATATCATTTAAACTCTCGTGCCTGAAGGGTATTTCCCTTTGGGTGCCTTTCCATTATGCTTAGGTAATTTCTCTATTTGGACATATATGCAACAAACATTAAAAGTAAGTGAATACATTAGTAATTTTACCTACCTTGATTGACAAAGCTTATAATCAGATCATTGCCGTTGATTTCATGGATGTCAGGTAACAATGTACTGTTAAATGTCAAATGGCTTCTTTCTTCTATCCCATGTATTCCATCTTCATAATCGCTTCTCGTCTTGTCATAAAGCCCCAGCATAAACAGTCTAGCCGAATTCTCCATAGCGTTATTCTTAATGGGGTTCGGTATTCGGTGTAGTCCCAGAAGGTTCAGCATTCTTTGCTCCAAGGCTTGCATTGCTGTCTTTGACATTTGTTCTTCAGCGATTGTATTTTGCAAACTTTTGTGAACTAACGATTCTGAACAAAACACTTTATACAAGTTTATATTAAATGCCAAACTTAGGAGAAATCTCCACGTTAGAGATCTCAATGAACCCATAGTAGTGTCTTTAAAAAAGATTTAACAGGTATTATACAGATAAATATCCCTTCAAAATTGTGGTAATTTACACCAAGCATAGGTTTCAAGTGTCCGAAGTTACGGATAAGTTAGTTTATATAGATGTAAAACGTTGATGACCCGTGAAGTGTCAAAAGGCACTGACCAGTTAATTTACAAGGAGGAGAAAATTAAATCTCAAATTGATACAGGATATTGACCTCACGCTAATAATGTCAACTATTATAATTAATACGATAAGCTCTTATTGTCAGTAATAACATAGCAACACTGTTTGTTAAGCGTTAATTTGTGTTTGTTTGATTAGGATTTTTAACGTAGCTTTAACAATTTTTCAGTCATATCGCTACGATGTCTGCAGTGAGGCAGTTTATAGTGATGTCTACCACTGGGGCATCATGCGACAGACATGTAGCATGATGTCCCACCCAGTCACATTATCCTGACACCAGGCCGACCAGTCCTAACACTAACCACTTAATGCTGAACGTCAAGCCAGGCAGCTGTTAGTACCAATTTTGTACGTCTTTGGTATGACTCGGCCTGGGATCGAACCCACGACCTCCCGCTTCCGCGGCGGACGCTCTAACCACTAATCCACCGGAGTGGTCGTTAGTTTGTGAGACTTGTAAATGAACAAAAATACATCTCAGTCCACACTCACCTTCACAGATTAAATTGTAGGTCCCAAATATACATATAACTCAGTACTGTACCTTGTCGAAATGAGTTCCGATTGCTACATAAAAGTAATTGGGGGGGGCAGAGAGAGAGAGAGAGAGAGAGAGAGAGAGAGAGAGAGAGAGAGAGAGAGAGAGAGAGGAAAAGATAAATAGGGGCGATATTCCCTTTTGCGAGTGTGTGTGTGTGTGTGTGTGTGTGTGTGTGTGTGTGCCGTTTTGTAAGATCTTATCAGTTTTAGTTTCGTTTTTGAGTTTTAGAAACGAAACTTTCGTCGGGATCAAAGATAGCGATCGAAGGATGTTGCACAGAGAAACAACTTTTACAAGTTTGTATCTGTTCTCATAACTCATGTAAGCATCCTTGTAAATATATGACATATCGCCCAAGTTTCGTTTAATTAAAACCAAATTTAATTTAAATTTAATTAAAACCAAATTTGTATCAAGTGAAATAGTTTTCTGAGGATACTCCCATAATCCGCACCTTACGAATTCGTGCTAATGATTATTTACAAACTCGTACCATTCGGATCAAAAAACAAATTCAAACCCCTTTCCCCTGTACTTGCTTCTAAGTTCGTATTCATCTATGTTGAAAGGCCACACCATATGTTTGTATGTGTGTATGTGTGTATGTGTGTGGTTGTGTGTGTGTATGTATGTGTGTGTGTGTGTGTGTGAAAAGAGAGAGAGAGAGAGAGAGAGAGAGAGAGAGAGAGAGAGAGAGAGAGTGTGTGTGTGTGTGTGTGTGTGCGCTTTAATAAATGCAGATTTCTCACGTGGAAAACAGGAGAGAGTACTGAACACGTTCTTTACTATATAAAATATATCTAATGTAATTATAGATCTCTTGACATCCAATGGCTGTCAATACAAAACGTATTAATCGGTCGCTATGTATTGTAAAGATTATCGACTGATCAAGTTGTATAATAACACTCTAAAAGAGTGTAACAGACAAAATCAACATTAAAAGAGTTGTAAATTACAAATAATGGGATTCTTTATTCAAACACTAATAGGGTGTTATATTCAAACACTAATAGGGTGTTATATTCAAACACTAATAGGGTATAATATTCAAACACTAATTTGGTGTAATATTCAAATACTAATAAAGTGTTATATTCAAACACTAATAGGGTGTAATATTCAAACACTAATAGGGTATAATATTCAAACACTAATAGGGTATAATATTCAAACACTAATAGGGTGTATTATTCAAACACTAATAGGGTGTAATAATCAAACACTAACAGGGTGTAAGATTCAAACACTAATAGGGTGTAATATTCAAGCACTAACAGGGTGTAATATTCAAACACTAACAGGGTGTACTATTCAAACACTAACAGGGTGTAAGATTCAAACACTAACAGGGTGTAAGATTCAAACACTAACAGGGTGTACTATTCAAACACTAACAGGGTGTAATATTCAAATACTAATAAAGTGTTATATTCAAACACTAATAAAGTGTTATATTCAAACACTAATAGGGTGTAATATTCAAACACTAATAGGGTGTAATAATCAAACACTAACAGGGTGTAATATTCAAACACTAACAGGGTGTACTATTCAAACACTAACAGGGTGTAATATTAAAACACTAACAGGGTGTAAGATTCAAACACTAATAGGGTGTAATATTCAAACACTAACAGGGTGTAATATTCAAACACTAATAGGGTGTAATATTCAAACACTAACAGGGTGTAAGATTCTAACACTAATAGGCTGTAAGATTCAAACACTAATAGGGTGTTATATTCAAACACTAACAGGGTGTAATATTCAAACACTAACAGGGTGTTAGATTCAAACACTAATAAGGTGTAATATTCAAACACTAACAGGGTGTAATATTCAAACACTCATAGGGTGTAATATTCAAACACTAATAGGGTGTTATATTCAAACACTAACACGGTGTAATATTCAAACACTAACAGTGTATAATATTCAAACACTAACAGGGTGTTATATTCAAACACTAATAAGGTGTAATATTCAAACACTCATAGGGTGTAATATTCAAACACTAATAGGGTGTTATATTCAAACACTAACAGGGTGTAATATTCAAACACTAACAGTGTATAATATTCAAACACTAACAGGGTGTTATATTCAAACACTAATAAGGTGTAATATTCAAACACTAATAGGGTGTAATAATCAAACACTAATAGGGTGTAATATTCAAACACTATCAGGGAGTAATATTCAAACACTAACAGGGTGTAATATTCAAACACTAATAGGGTGTAATATTCAAACACTAACAGGGTGTAGTATTCAAACACTAATAAGGTGCAATATTCAAACACTAATAGGGTGTAATGATCAAACAATAAGAGGGTGTAATATTCAAACACTAACAGGGTGAAAGATTCAAACACTAATAAGGTGTAATATTCAAACACTAACAGGGTGTAATATTCAAACACTAACAGGGTGAAAGATTCAAACACTAATAAGGTGTAATATTCAAACACTAACAGGGTGTAATATTCAAACACTAATAGGGTGTTATATTCAAACAATAACAGGGTGTAATATTCAAACACTAACAGGGTGTAATATTCAAACACTAACAGGGTGTAAGATTCTAACACTAATAGGCTGTAAGATTCAAACACTAATAGGGTGTTATATTCAAACACTAACAGGGTGTAATATTCAAACACTAACAGGGTGTAAGATTCAAACACTACTAGGGTGTAATATTCAAACACTAACAGGGTGTAATATTCAAACACTAATAGGGTGTAATATTCAAACAATAATAGTGTCGTAGTTTCAATCGCTTAGAGTTGCACATTTACAACATGGCGAAGTTACCTTAATTTCGGGTTTGACATTAAAAAGACAGTGAATATCTAATACCAATTTTCTCTTTTTAGAGGATTTATCAGTGTCTTATATTTGAACTACCCCTTGGTATAATATTCAACAAAGCGTAAAATGTGAGTTATCTCTTGGTAAAATATGTAATAAAGCAATATATTTGAACTTTCCTGTATTAAAGAAATTGATGATACATTATATTTGAATTTCATGTTTATAGAGAATGTTATACAGATGTATATATGATTTATATCTTATCTATTTAAAAAGTATAATACATACTTATATAGGACTTAATGGAGTAATAGTTAGATCTGAAACTTATAAGCATAGTGTATTATTTGTATTATTCTATATTTTTATTATCACTATGGTCACATCATGATAATCATCATCATCATCATCATCATCATCATCATCAACAACAGCAGCATCAGCAGAAATTGAACTAATCTCTTCACAATACACTATCTTCCTGACTTAACTCTTTGACTCGTATATATGTTCCTGTGATATACTTTATATTGCAAGTTTCTGACCATTTTTGCCTATTGAAATAAAGTTACACCATTACACCAATAAAGTTACACCATTACACCAATAAAGTTACACCATTCGACTCCGATTGTCATATGTATTGTTACTCCTTTTCGAACTGTTAATGTGTTGTTTTGTTACCGTTTAATTATCTGGTATTGTTTCTTTCTTGTGGGTTTTATCCTGTTTTGGTTCAATTGCCAGCCATTCATACGTGCAAGGTCAAACATATGTCATGCAAGGTCAAACATATGTCTTGTATTTTGCGGTAAGTGTTTCTGTTGTAGATATTGATCGCTCTCATCTCTGATAAAAATGAAATTAAATAGCTCCAAAAATAGGAAATCTTCTTTAGTATTCCAGCCAAAGTTCTCTCTCTCTCTCTCTCTCTCTCTCTCTCTCTCTCTCTCTCTCTCTCTCTCTCTCTCTCTCTCTCTCTCTCTCTCTCACACACACACACACACACACATACAGACAGGTAGGTAGATAGATAGATAGATAGATAGATAGATAGATAGATAGATAGATAGATAGATAGATAGATAGATTGATAGATAGATAGATAGATAGATAGATAGATAGATAGATAGATAGGTAGATAGATAAATAGATAGATAGATAGATAGGTCGCAACACGATTATTCTTTCAGATTTCAACGTTCACTTTGACTGTCCTGGAAACCCATACACATACAAATTCCTAGATTCCATTAATGATTTTAACCTTAAACAGTCCGTTAACCAATCCACCCATAAATGGATATATATATATATATATATATATATATATATATATATATATATATATATATATATATATATATATATATATATATATATATATATATATATATATAATAATAATAATAATAATAATAAAGCACGTTTGAGTAGATAAACAGTGTACAGTAACGATTATTGATTCTAAACACCTTCTTATCAAACGTATTTTAGTAAGTAATCCCACCCAATAAAGATAAGAAAACAAGAAGAAAAAAATCATGACGAAAAGTCAAATCAGATTCTAGGATCACATTGCACGGGTTCCGTTTGTCTGTATGATCGTATATATTACAAGGTCTTTCACCTGCTAGATAATACGACGACACTAGGTATTTGATCTTCTAGATAATACGACGATGTAAGGTATTTGACCTGCTAGATAATACGACGATGTAAGGTATTTGACCTGCTAGATAATACGACGATGTAAGGTATTTGACCTGCTAGATAATACGACGATGCAAGGTTTTTGACCTGCTAGATAATACGACGATGCAAGGTTTTTGACCTGCTAGATAATACGACGATGTAAGGTATTTGACCTGCTAGATAATACGACGATGTAAGGTATTTGACCTGCTAGACAATACGACGATGTAAGGTATTTGACTTTAGTTGTCATAAAGAATCTAACATCTGCTAAAATATAGCCAAACAGGCAGCAGGAAATTTGTAAGACTGAATAATTCTAATATATACTCGTGACTGTCGTCCACCAATTCTGAACATTCGTTTAAGTACATATGTGGTAAATAACTGTAATATAGCATGATGCATGCTTGCCTGTTGCTTACATTCGGCTAAGCATTCATACATGGAATACAACATAGTGGAAAGGTTTAATATGGCTTTTGCTGATGAAGGTCAGGTCTCTTTGCTGAAATTGTAATAAAAGATCAGACAGCATTCTTTAGGAGCGTGTTTATCAGTGACGAAAACCAATACCATGAACATCTTCCTTAAAATGCTCATTATCTTAAAGTACAATATACAGTAATGGACAAAGGATAGCTATGTACTATCTTGACACGTGTTCTTTAGAATCTATAATCATGAACAAAAGTTAATCACACACTACAAGGGCGCCATTCATGCGTTTCGGGTGGGGGGTGCGTGGTCACATTAACTAGCAGGTCAAAAACCTTGTCTTATCGTATTATCTAGCAGGTCAAAGACCTTGTAATCTATACGGTCATACTGACAAACGGATCCCGTGCAACGTGATCATCCTAGAATCTGATTTATCATCATGTGGATTGGGGGTGGGATACGTGTGGGAGACGTGTGGGTGGGTGGGTGGCGGGGAGAACAAATCAATTGCTCCTTAATATACCGGTACGTATATTACCCCCACTGTACACTGTTTATCTCCTGCAACATATTAAAGCCTACTGCAACATGTTAAAGCCTAATCGCTTTCGACTCTTAATGAGTCTTTCTCAAAGAAAAATACATAACATCGACAGGAGAAATAGAACACAAAAACCTTTGTGTTTGCAAAACGGCATATCAAACGTTACATGGCTATTTCTTCAGGAATTAAACTTTTAAATGTATTATGTTTCAACTAGTTCATATCAGTTTCTTGCGGATGCAGTAAAATATTTTGTGTTGACCTAGAAATCTATGAGCCATAACGTTATAGTATCACGGTACCAATTGTTTTTCCATAGACCCCAATGCTAATATTTGGAGAGATAAATATATTTTCTGTCCTAATTTAGCGTGCATCTCACACACCGTTATAGAGAACAATGTTAGATTGTCAATTTGACGATGAAAAAACCAGGTACTCCAATGCATTTAAGAGAGATAACTCTGCTGGAACTAGACAGGGGTATGAGTTATCTAGTCACAACATAAGCTGCAAAGCAGGTGGACAGACCAAAACTATTTCAGACAAACCGAGACTACTATTTCAGGCAGACCAAACAGAGAGAGAGAGAGAGAGAGAGAGAGAGAGAGAGAGAGAATGGACCATAGACGCTTAGAGAGAGAGAGAGAGAGAGAGAGAGTAAATAGACCGAGTTTTCAAGCCGTTACGGAGACAAACCGAAACTGTTATGGTTTTAACCGAATATTTTATCAAGTCCGATACGATATCTTGATCTAGGGTCATGCAAATTTATCGTTACAAATCCATGTGCGATTGACTGAGCGTGACTAAAGAAATTTCTAAAGAGATTATAATCCATATCACCACTGCACTAGGTCTGGTGAATATTTCGTAATGTATGAATGTCAACTCCATTAAATACTGCAAGAATATTACAGTTTTCATTGAACACTTTTGGTATTTGTGTATACTTCTGAGTAACATATATCACATCAGTATTTTTATGCCTACCTTTGGAAAATATCCTGGCAGGGTTTGCTTGTTTATCTAACATCACATCATCATATACGACTAAATTGTCAATACTTCTATCAAGAGAACCAACACTCGGTGCTTCTTCGATATCGGTTATAAATTCAATAATATCCTCATCAATTTCCGATTTTGCTTTCTCGTTAAAATCCTTTAACACCCCATAACATCGCTGATAATCCACACTTGGGGCTACCAAATATAGATTATCCCATTTCATCCATCTCGTTATCAAATTAAGTAACAACTGTGTCTTGCTACTTCCTGATGGTCAAATTATAATCATGCGAATAGCATTTGGTAGCGCTGCATGATGCCTAACTGGTTCTCGTGTTTTTGTCGCCGAAAAATCAATTACATTCATGTTATTATAAATAAATTATGGATCTATATTGTGTGAAATGTAGGACGCGTACACCAACAATTGATCCAATGCCTGTTACAACTAAAAATAACAGAGAAACTATCACTGGCATGTGTGAACGATGTTGTATAAAAACATTTAGATTTGTTTTTTTTTTTTTAAGAAAGGGAGGTGATATTGCAGCCAAACTAGCAAAATTTGCCGGGACTCCATGGGCAAAATATCCAGGAGAAAAACACGTTCCAGGGTATAGTTATTGTGGACCTGGAACCAGACTCGATATCCGACTCGAGGATCAAACCCAACCCCGACACGGTGAATATCCAATAAACGCTATTGATAAGGTGTGTCATGCTCATGATATTGCTTATAAAAGCAGCACTCTGCAACAAGGACATATCGCAGATGTGAAATTGATTTATGCGTTAAATTATATCACTGATAAATCCTTCAAAGACAAATTAGCATCCTGGTTGATAAAATCGGCGATAAAAAGTAAATTAATGCTGGGTGCTGGTAATTAATAACAGCATGGAATCTATTTATTATTCCCCAAGAGGATACTGGCGAGGTAAATCAGCAATCGGTAAATTCGCTAACGCCGCAAAAGTAAAATATAAAACGACCGCGGCGGATTGGTTATCCAAACAGGCGATATGGCAGATTGATCTACCACCGCCTAAACAAATTAACTTCTCACATTTCGATGTCAGCGTCCCTAATGAAGTTCATCAAGCTGATATATTATTTCTGCCTCATCATACTGTTAATAAACAAACATACAAGTATGCGCTAACCGTAGTTGATGTTGCGAGTAGATACAAACAAACAGAGCCGCTAGCGACAAAATCATCAACTGAAGTGGCTTGTGCGTTTGAAAGGATTTATCGACGAGGTCCTCTGCAGTTGCCAAATTTATTACAGGTTGATCCTGGCTAGGAATTTCAGAGTGCAGTGTTATCAACAATGAAGCATCATAATGTCACCATCAGACGAGGACATACTGCACTACATCGCGATCAGGCAATTGTTGAACGATTTAATCGGACACTTACTGAGCGGTTATTTGGATATCAATACGCGAAGAAATTTATCCAGGATACACGATCTCGTGAATGGGTCAAGAGATTACCGGGTGTAATTACTGCGCTAAATAATGAAATTACTGGAGCAATTAAAATGAAACCTATTAACGCCATCAAAAAGAAGTATATTTGTGAACAAAAACCACAATATGATTTTTCAAAACAACGACTACTCGGTAATGTCAATGTGAGATATTTATATGAACCAGGAGAGCTTGAAGGTGGTACAAAAAAAGTTACTGATCCTATCTGGAGTGTTACTGCACATAAAATATCTAGCATAACACGATCCACGGGTAGACCAGCAATCTATAGATTGGATTCAACTGCTCCTCAACGCGGGTTTACACGGGAACAATTATAAGTGATACCCGAGGATACTCAATTACCACCGAGTGGTCTTAACTAGCACCTCTTTGTCTGTTACACTCAAGACAAGTCAACATCACATTATCTCTGGTATGACCAACACTGCTATCTTTTCTGTCTGCGGTAAGTAGGCGAGGATCTTTATCCTACCAACACCAACGCATTATACAATTACAACTCGCGGAGTGATTATTATGTTGTTATTTCAGTGTAATTATAAATTCAGCATAAATATCAAATTCTCTGTTATTTTTTATCCTGTTGTTTATAACCAGCAAGTTTTGTTCTGATTATGTTGTAAAGGGTTGTCTAGTAGGGGTGGGGTTCTTCCTATAGACTTTAACGAATTATGAGGAAGTTCCCCTGGTCCGTATTTAGAATGTTAAATTATTGACAATATATTGGTAGCTACGAGCCCCAGTCAGCAATGCCGACGGTTAAATTATAAAGAAATACAAAGATAGAATTCAAAAATAACAATTTAATGAAATGAGAACTTTAAAAGATATTAAATTAATCACTGTCTCTCCTGACCAAGTGAATGCCTAAATCATCATGTGATTCCACAGTGTGAGTAAGATTTTCCCTTCTCCTTGTGAGTTACTCATCTATTTCTCTTTATTCTTCCTCTTGTCTTTCTCTCCTTCCTTCCCTCCTTTATCTGTATCCCTCTTGACAGTCCCTCTACTTCCGTTTCCTGTCCTCTGTATACTCCCTCTTGTCTTTCTTACTTCCTGTTCCTCCCTTCTTCCGTCTGTCACTCAACGGACACTCAAAGCTTCCTGATTGAAGTTTACAAGGCATTAGCATAGGGTCATAAAATCCTACCTCACACTAAATCAATAAATTGAACCATCAGCTATGGCTGTACATTTTTGGTCGCGCATGCGCACACATCGAAATTCCCACACATTTCTGCAGCTTACAAAATGGCGCAATAACACAATCTCACAAATTATTCCGAACATCCATATACCGAGCCCTATCAGTATATACATACAAATATATCAAATATCATCGTACTATAATATTACTACTACGATTATCTGTCTGTCTATATATTTATACACAATCGCTCCCAAATCAACTATTCACAATCAACTTTTTACATTGCAACCAGTTAACTCAACAATGGCAAAATATACCATTACGTAAACAAAGTTGCTGGTCTACCATAATATAATTACACAAAGAATTATAATATTTAATTCTTACAGCGGCTAGCAACCATACAATTCTTCACAAATATCACTCATCTTTTCAAAAGGCGTAAACGTAATAATTCACGAAATAATATGCACACATATTACTAACAAAGAAGAGCAACAAAGTATCTCACAAAATAAGGTGTAACATAATAACATCATGAAATAAGATGCAACAAATTAACATCATAATCAATTGTAAGCAAATGTACTAACTAGCATCACGAAAGAGGTAAAATACTACGATCATAATTAATTATTCATACTACGATGCTAGTAATATAAATATACATACGACAATCCTTCAATTAACTGCAGTCGTATCAAGCAGAAATCAAACAATACATCACAGACCTGATTGAAGCTATCCCACTAGATTCCCAGAATCTGGCGCCAATTCACGACTGGCAATACGGCGCCGCTAACCTCTGAACACAAGCCCTTATTTTTAGCGCACTGAATACTCTTGCTTAGTGAGTTTTTTATAGTTGCAACCACCCACTAGGGGTATTTGTGCAACTTTTAAAGGTGCCATATCGGCACCCATTTAGGTGGGAGGGGTTGTTATTCCCTCCCTTAAAGTGCTTAAATGCACTATAATTAAGGCGTTCCCCTGAATTACTAAAAAGTAACTATCAGGGGAAATGAAAGCCTATATTGGGGGTGGGTAGGAATGGTACCTACACACACCCACCCCTATCATCCAATCGAGTTTGTAAGGTAGCGAGGGGAAATGTTTCCTCATTTCGCTAGTAATTTTGGTAAGCGGACTCGGCAAAGGCGGAAAGGATCCAGGTCCAGGAGGCGCGGGCGGCACAGCAACACACAGCAGAGCACGCAAGGAAAAGGACAGCAAGGCCACGAACGCAGCATACACCTGAAACGAGAGAGCCCTACTTATTTCAAATTTTAGTCCAGTTTTACTAGTGGACAAACCTAACTTCCAATAATGTGTTAGCCACCTGTGCAATTATTCAAATATTATATATTATATATAATATTATATGCACTGAATACTCTACCTACATCAGGTTATTATCTCAGGTTCAAATCAAGGGCCCACCCTCATCGCATTCTGATTGGATGGCTCTTGACTCGGTCAGTCGTTCGAACTGTCAATCATCCAGCTGTCTGTCTGTAGAAATTGTTACAGTCTACTTAGGCCTCGGCCATCTACCTTTTGATGTGGTCATAAACTTCACACCTCCTTGAGATGTTGTGAGGACGCACTCGCGTTCCCGTTCTCGGGCTAACCAAAGACCATCTTATGTAAGGGATTAGCTAACTTAGGTAACTGGTAACATCAAAACGTGGTCATAAGAATTACAATTTATACATGTACAAATTACATGTGGGTCGGGGTAAATCGTGACATATGTCATCGCTGACAATATCACTGATTGTGGTGTCATTAGCATCTAAAACAACTCTTCCTAGTTGATTTATTCTTCGTACTCTGGATACTGCTAAGTAAACTAAATTGGACCACTCGATGCGATCATCTACGATCCAAACAATTGTATCGGATATAGTCAATCCTTTGAAGAATGTATCGTCATTGCGTATCCTAGCGTCCATGGTGATTTATCAGCACGCAATGCATCTTCGACAACACTGATATCAACCGACACAATATCATTTAACACGAGAATCTGCTTCTCTGTCAGGCCTGGAATATCAATTTCAATTGTCTGTCTTCGTGTATATGTAGGACTATAACACAATGACACTGGAATTGTTTCGAATTTTTCTTTATGTGTTTTAAGTAACTTCATCTAAAGTGTTTCTCTGACTATCTTTCTACCTGCCACTTTCAAATCGTTTGGTCTCCACGCTTCCCGAAAATCATTTAATGAGGTTTCTGAAATTATTTCTCGCGCTATTTCACAATGTATTTGATCCGGTTGTAATCTTATTAATTTCTGAAATAATAATAAACTTTAGCAAGAGATCTATGATCAGTATTAACTTCTTCATAAAAATCATTTAATAGGGTTTCTGAAATTATTTCACGCGCTATTTCATATTGGATTCTATCCGGTTGTAATCTGATTAGTTTCTTAAACTCGCGCAATTCATTATCAAGTGATCTATGATCAGTACTAATTTCTTCATAATAATCTACAAACTTCTTCAGCCAATCATGCGGAGATAAACCAACAAATTGTGGTGGTTGACCATGATCGCCACACATTATCACGGTTATATTTGCTAGCAATAGCCAATTAAGAAACATTTTTAATACATCTAACGATACTGTGCATATCTCATCCCAAATGATGATTTCAGGAATATACTTCTCGCCCATTCGATCAAGAGTCCATGCGTCACCTTTCCATCGAAAGAAACTGTGATAAGTGCGAGCATTAACTCCTCGCTGTTTAATCTCTCTTGCACGTCTGTGTGTGGGTGTTAGCACAATCATGTTTGATTTCCCTCGAAATAAATCGATCACACGAGTCGTCTTTCCTGACCCACCACACCCGTTTAAGTAACTGGTTTTATATCTAAATATTGGATTGGAACACGAAGGCGCACTAGATAGTTCTGATATCTGATTATTTTTCAAGTAATTGTTTTAAATTGTAACATCTGCTAATTTTGAATAATCACGTAATATTTCCTTTTTAATTCTCCATGATCCCCAACACTTGTCGGAATTTGTAAATTTAGCCACTGCTTCGCTGTGTTTTACATCTATGTAAAATGAATCAGTGGCGACTCAGGAAATCTATTTATCATCGATAGCAAATTGATAGAAGCATAAGCCAGCATAGACGTCCTTAAATACGTATATTACGGATTATCTCCATCTATGTACCAAATTTTGTTCCATCAGACAAAAAAAAGCGTCTTTACGATTGACATATATACCTCTAGATGTTGTATCTGCGATTATAAAATCGTATTCAGCATCATCTTGAATTAATCGTGAAGAATATCGGTTGTGATCATATTTTCCACCTGGGTGAATTTACCAATTATTCTGCTACCGAGATCTTTTGCGTGTTTATTTCTAACTTCAAAGATCTCCCTTGACCACCCAAGGACATATTCTTCGTCGAGCGAAGGGAATTGTTTTTTGTTTTCGTTAATTATATGTGGTAACCAAACCTCAGTTTTTTCCAATATGATATAATTGCTTCAATGACAATCAGCAATATCAGTATTTTAGAATCAATCATATACCGTAATAACACTATTGGCATCCAGTGTTTTTCAGATATATGTCTATCAAACCAAACATAACAACACGGATGAAGTCCTTTAGCGAAATCAGATGATACCACACGAGCGAATCCGGTTAGATCAAAATTGGACAGCGGCCCATTAATCGCAACACGGGTCATCTCGTGTGTAGGATGCCCAAATCGTTTACAATACTCATAGTATTCTCCGCACCCGAGAAAACTCCCTGGATAACACGCAACCATATCAACCGAAAAAACACTTTTAGGATCACATTTGGTATTCCATAATCCACCATGTCCATATTAACACAGCTTGACTGCACATCTGAGAGAAAATCAGCTCTTGTTGGTTTCCATAGATTTTTCT